>JAWPHD010004284.1:0-192030 GCA_037043455.1 Cyrtodaria siliqua | reverse complement strand
ACAGCACTCCTGTACAATTGTTTGATATTTTATATTTACTCCTAACATTTTATCACCAGTAGTAATATGTAACTACATTTTCAAGACATATTTATTTCATATTAACGTAACGTAGCCTGAATGAATGATAGAATGAATGAATTTTACGGCACGTCGACACAAAAATAGGTCATATTGTGCCCAAAAAACTGATGAAATATGAAGAAATGAAGTAGTAAATAAAAAGTAATGTAAATATATAAAGATAAAACTATTTACAAATGAGGGATGATATGGTAGTAATATAAACTATGTATAAATGTAAATCAACAAATGCCCGTGAACGGGTGTATAAACAAATAAAAATATATAAGAACATATTATAATGATTTATAAAGTCTGATTATTATAATGATTTATATAGTCTGATTTCTTTCAGGAAATCTAAAACAAGACTAAATCCATAATATCAACTAACTCTTTCATAGTATTGACATTGTAGTACCTTTGACGCATAGGATCAAAGTCTACACATTCCAACACGATGTGTTTGAACGTTAACGGTGCAAAACAGGGTATACATTCTGGTAATTGCTCACCTTGTAATAAATATAAATGAGTATAACGTGTATGCCCTATCCTGCACCGGGCTAGGACTACTTCTTCTCGACAAATGGGTCTACTAGAAGAACGCCATTCTCCTAGTAACGGTTTAGTTGTATTGTTAACTGACAAATCCTAAGCGGCTTGCCAAGAGTAACGAATATATGTGTTAATACAACTTTTAAAATCAGTACAAGGTAATTTGGCCTTAGATATATGTAAACGTAATGCTGCTTTAGCAGCACTATCAGCTCTATCATTACCACGTATTCCTACATGGCTTGGAAGCCAGCAGAAAATAATAACATTATCAACTGTAAGAGAATTGTACTTTTGTAAAACAGGGTTATCATGTTTCATAATGCCAAGGGCTTGAAGAGATGAAAGGGAATCAGAAAAGATAACAAAATGGTCATCATCAGATTCCTGAATATAGTTTAAATTTCAGCTGATAAGATAGAGGCCTGTGTTTGTGAACAACAGCTGATGCACTACCTTATCTCCATCTTTAGAACCATCTGTGTATATATGTTAAAAGTTACTGTATTTCGATTTAATTTCTTTAAATTTGCTTTGAAAGGCAGTAGGGTCGGTACCGGATTTGTTACTATTACAAAAATCAAAATAATTGTTGGTGTTTCCAAAGTCCACGGTGGAATTTGTGGTTCTTTGTACTTGGCGGTCAAATTTAGGTCGATTTCAGTGTCTCTTAATTTTGGTTTAATACGAAGACCAAATGGTCGAATGGCCTTCGGTTTTCGATCAAAAAGCGGTTCATAACTAGGATTAAAAACAGTATCGAAAATGGGGGATGAAGGGTTAAATTGTAATTTAATGGCATACTGAAGGGCTAATTTGTCCCGTCTATGAGACAGTGATGGTTCATTAGCTTCAACATATAGACTTTCGGCTGGTAATGTATGAAAGGCACCTAAGGCGAGTCGTTATCCTTGATTATGTATAGGATCGAGCATGATGTTTACGTAGTTGACTAAAGTGCATACAATTGTGTTACCATTGTAACCGTTGTTACTATGAATCCGAAGATAAAGCAAAAGAAAAATGTTTTCATACCGCTTTACGACGTAACTGAATGTAACCAAGGTGTAACTCACATCTAACTGATGTACCTTGTATCAATACACACGTATGCTTGTTTTTCACATGTAACCATTGTAACCGTTGAAGCTATGCTTTTGAAGAAAAAGGAGGATTAAATTAAGTTTACGCATCATTTTGTGGCATAACTGAATGTAACGTTTGTGTAACTCACATGTATCCAATGTACCATGCATCAATAAAACACATAGGATTTCATTTTTCAGATGTCACCGTTGTACCCGTTATAATTATGATTTTAAAGAAACACAGAATAAAACGAAGTTTGTATATCTCTTTGGGGCGTAACTGAATGTAACCGATGTGTAACCCGCATTTAACTGATGTACCTGTCATCAATAAACGCAGACTCTTTCAATGTTCATGTGTTACCATTGTAACCGTTGTTACTATGATTTCGAAGAAAGAGCAAAGAAAATATTTTTCATACTGCTTTACGACGTAACTGAATGTAACCAAGGTGTAACTCACATGTAACTGACATATCTTGTATCAATACGCACATAGGCTTTAAATGTTCACATGTAACCATTGTAACTGTTGCAACTATGATGATGAAGAAAAAGGAGTATTAAATTAAATTTACACTTCATTTTGCGGCGTAACTGAATGTAACTTTTGTGTAACTCACATGTAACCAATGTACCATGCATCGATACAACACATAGGCTTTCACTTTTCACATGTTACCGTTGTACCCGTTATAATTATGATTTTAAAGAAACACATAATAAAACGAAGGTTTTATATCTCTTTGGGGCGTAACTGAATGTAACCGATGTGTAACTCGCATGTAACTGATGTACCTGTCATCAATAAACGCAGACGCTTTCAATGTTCATGTGTTACCATTGTAACCGTTGTTACTATGATTTCGAAAATAAAGCAGAAGAACAATGTTTTCATACCGCTTTACGATGTAACTGAATGTAACTAATGTGTAACTCACATGTGACTAACGTACCTTGTATCAATACAATTATCAATAAAATATAGGTCGCATTTCTCTTTCCCATGTAACTGAATGTCACCGATGTGTAACTGACGTGCAACTGATGTAACCTTGCATCAATAAATACGCAGGTTTTCAAATGTTAATTGTTACGAATGTAACCACTGTTACTATGACTTCAATTTGAATGTGCTAGAACTCCATTTAATAACACGTATCGTAAGTTAAACAATCTGTAACTGTTATATTAAAATATATTTCAAGTATACGAGCAGAACGTACCTGCTGTAACTGATGCATATGAAGGTTACAAACTGGAACTTTCTTAGTTTCTGCGCCAGTTTTGTGCCCTATCTCCATCCTTGGTGACAAGAGAAGTAAGCAGTCGGAATGACAGCCTAAATAGAGAGGACAGCCCAAATGGAGAGGAAGAAGAGACAACAAGGAAAGAAACTGTAATATAAATGGATATAAGAGAAGATGCAGAGACACATAGTTCAGAAGAAGAAGAAACCAGAGGTGAGACTTAAGGTGTCGCTAATACACTTGTAGATAGAGGAGAGAGCACATAACCTTATTCAAGCAATTATGCAACAATGATCTTAATTTGATAGTACAATTTTAACTAATGTTCATGTGAAGTGATATAATTACTCCTAGAGATAAAACTTGAAGCAGAGAGTGGATTTAAATTGAAGTTTTCAATTGATATAGAATATAGTTACATACTTACTAAAAGTTTATAAACAGAATTGGAGATGTAAGGGAGATTAAGTACTACTAAATATTGCTACATGTATACTAGAAAAAATTACTGAATTTTACTACATTTATGCAAATTTACATGTACTCGTAAATACGCGTATAGATTTTAATGTTATTTTCTAAAAGAGAAACAATGTAAAGGATATTGTTGGACTTTCTTTTTTATTTGAGTGAGGACGGCACGATATATAATTTGAGAGGGGTTCAAATCATTCGCTGTTGTTTAAGCCCCTCCTGTCAATAATGCCCCGACGAAGCTCCAGCTGTCAATTATGCCCCTAAATGGCGTTTCACAACAAAAGGGACGCAACACGTATATACTGCGATTTTATTGTGAAAACGCCATTTATAACAGATTTAGGGGAGGAAGTTTTGTATTGTAATCGTTTAGTTGAAGCACACGTCGATATTGAAAAAAACAAAACACATGCTATGGTGTTAGAGTTATAGAATAGATTAGATGTATATGTTTCTTATATTTTGCCACTATCTTCACGCAATTTCATTTATTATGTGCAATTCTGTTGACGAATAACCGATTACCACGTGTATAGCTCTCCCTGCACACGGACCTATGACTTTACACACACCTCCTTCTGAGGATGGCATACTTTCATAGTAGGCTTACCAGAGGAAATAGAACCTGTGACGTCTGGGACGAGAGGCAAGTATGACCAAGTATGCTAACCACTCATCCACCACAACAATATGACTGGAAGAAATTGTTATTTTCAATAGACAGGTTGAAGGAAATAAACATAAAAAAGACAACAAAAAAATAAAAACAAATCAGAAAAAAACTTTTGTTGTTATATTATATTTCTGTATAGAATGGACATGTAAACAAACATCAAAACATATTTAAAAAAAAATAAAAACCGTACACCAAAAACAATCCTACCCAAAATTCCTGCTCTGATGTTGTGCTCTGCTGTTGTACATGTCTACTACAGTCTATTACATAGGGTAGGAATTTTGGTGTACAGTTTTGCAATTATTTGATATGTTTTGATATTTGTATACAAGTCTAGACAAAAACAAACAATCAGGTTTTTTGATTTTTTTAAGATCTTTTTGTTTCTAAAGATTTTTTAAGGTCCAAACGCGTTCCTTCAAGCTTTGTTTCAATACCGTTCTTCTAGTTACAATTGATTGCAAATCGGGTCCTGATATGGTCTGGGATGTCGTGTTCTCAGGTGGATATAATATATCGGCATGGAATGTCTTCGATTCCTAGCACACATTCTCTAATTCACAAAAAGCGGAGTATACATCTGTCATGATGCTATGCATAACGTTCACGCAATGACTTTTACGCACAGTGCCGTAACCAGACATAAACCGACACCGAGGCAAAGAAATATATTGGGTGAGAAGTGGGTCGTGGGTCGGGGAGGGCAAGGGCGGGTATGGGTGCACCAGGCTAAAATCTGAAAAGTAATAATTATTTGCATATAGTAAGCTTTTCTTGGTTGGGGTGTACAGGTGGTAGTGGGATGGGTCTAGGGGCGGGTCCAGTGCGGGCACCGGGAGCACCCCTACCTAAAATCTGAAACGTATGTACTTTGATTGTTCTTTGGTTGTAAGTTAGGCAGTGGGGTGGGGGCATGGGCGGATCCAGTTTGCATAAATCCATAAAATAAAGTCTTCTTACTTTAGAAAAAATATGGGGTGCATGCACCCTCCTCAGGGGCGGATAAAGGATTTGACATTGGGGGTGGAGCGCAAGTTAAAAAAACCAAGTTATAACCAAAACACACGCACTCACGCACGCACTCAAGTTAAGGGGTGATGCGCAACTTTAAAAAACACTGTTTACAGCCAACCCACAACCACTGCCCCCTCCCCACAAAAAAAAAACAAACATCACTCAACAGCAACAACAACAAAAAGCGCAAAGCACAAAACAAAAACTATTTTTGTCACATAATGCGTACAAGTCACATATTGCATATTAAGTTGTGACGCATTATATGAATAATCACATTCGCCTCCTATTTAAAAAATAATTAGGAAGTAGTAACGGCTTTGGAAATAAACAGTAGGCGAATGTGAGAATACATACAGGGGAGAAGCCATATAAATCAAATATATTAAGCCATTCTGTTATATTTCGTTAAATAATAGCAAGTGATAATGTCTAGGTGATGTGAGAGATATCCTGATAAGAGAAATACGATGTCTCTGTCATCTGTTAACTTTCATTTTGTTCCCCGTGATGTTGCGGGGTAACCCCCCCCCCCCCCCCCCCCCCCCTCCCCCCCCACCCACTCCTACACCACCCACACACATTCATATTCATTTTGTCATTTTTTATCATGCCCATCATGACACCGCGTATGCAAACGTGGAAACGTGGCTCCATCGTAAATGGAGTGTCTATTATAGAATTTGCAATTTGCATACAGGAGAGAAGCCATATAAGCTACATACATTAAGATATTAGGCGATGTGAGAGATGTTTCTATTGTCCTTTAATTTTCCGAATATGCCTAGTTACTCATTTTAGCAAAGTAGAAGTTACTAGTGCTAATAAACTGCTATACCAGCCGCAATTACGCATTAATCGTGGATATGAATGTGTATGCTCTTTTTTAATTCAAATTTCCTAAGCCGTTACTACTTTCTAATTAGAAGTAGAAGTTACTAGTGCCTAGGAATTAACTGAACTATTAGCCGATACATTGAGTATACAGGAGAAATACCATATTATACCATTTAACGAAATAAAAACTTAATATATGTGACTTGTTTGGATTTTATCCTGCATGAATACACACATTCGCCTACTGTTTAAAATAATTACACTTAAAGGGTGTTAGAGACATCTCTCACATCGCCTAGACATTACCACTTACTATTTTTAAAAAAACAAAACTGTCTTTTAGCTTAATTATCACCTCTTCCTTCTATAATGTACAAGTCGGTTTATTTGCAAGAACACGATTTATTAATTACATGATATATATGTATTTTGGGGTTTCTGTTGTAATTTTCGTCTCACTCTGTTTCGCCTCAAATTACAACAGAAACGCCCCAAAATACATATATAATAAAATCACCATTTTCATGGTGATTTACTTGATTTATTAAAAAAAAATTAGAATAGGGGTAGTGAAGGTTGCAAGTTTAATTTTTTTTAATAGTTATCAAAATTACACCCCTAAAAATATAAAATGTTTCTTTAATACAAATCAAATTTGTCGATTTATTATCAGAATTTTATTTAAATCAACAAATAAACACGAAATTAACAAAATATGTTTTAAACCTCAATACATCTAAATCGGAGACACTCAGCGTTGTACGACTTTAACTTCCAGTATTCGTGTTTCATTCTAATCGAATGAGCACCACAACCAACACATACTTGATATCTTGCAGAAGTGCCTTTTTTACATTTTAGGCACGGTAACACATGACTTTTCTTTAATCTATATTTATGCAAACTGCAATAATCGGAATCTTTTATTGGCTTGCTTTTACATGGGTTACGTAATCCAATTTTAAGAAATTGACAAACATTGCTTTCCTTTGTCTTTTTGTATATAATTATTTTATATTTAAGAAAAAATATTTTTAATATATAACGAATAAAGTATGGAAAACGAGGAGACTATAAAAGAATTAATACTCCTTTTTTTAAACAGGTGTAATAGATAAGCAAACACTGTCTAATGGTATTAATGCAATAAAACCAAAGGAAACTCCAAAAGAGGTTAAATCTCAAACATTAGAAAATTTACTCAAGAGACGACGTGCTAAAAAACAACGTAAACGAGAAAAGCAGAAATATGATAAATTACAAGAAAATGTTATAAATGAACAAAAGCAGATATATGCTAAATTACAGGAAAATGTTATAAATGAACTAAAACAAGTTTTTTTCAAGATAGAAAATTAAAACTGGTTGACAAACCAATGTGTGGCTATTTTAAAGCATACGAGATATCTGCCGAGAAATACAAAGACCCTCAAAAACTATTTCATGATAAAAAATCCATTATTACAAAACAAATAAGCAAAGAGCTAACAAAGATGAATGGATTAAAGTTTCAATTAGGTCTCACTGTAAATTTTTTCAAAGATGATGGTGATACCAAAAAATACACCACAGCAGTATTACACAGCGAACAAAATGCAATCTTAAAGGCTGAAAAAATAAATGAGTTTTACGATGAATCATCTGCATATATACAAGAGAGTCTTGAAAGATTTACAAACACAGCATCAGGATTGGAGATTGATTACTGTGTTAAGCTTTACTTAAATATTGCAAAGTATGAACCATTAAAAGGTTCTTCATATATTCCTTTGTCTAAAGCAGTATCTTATTAATGTCAATAATGAAGATAATAAGTGCTTGGAAGTGGCATTGGTTTCTGCTTTGTGGCCTAATAAAAATAATCCAACTAGGATATCTAGTTATAACAAACACATGGGTAAGTTGAATATAGATGGTATTGATTTTCCCACTCCAACTTCTCAAATAACCAAAGTAGAAAAACAAAATAATCTTGCTATTAATGTTTATGGATATACCGTAACAGGAAAAAATAAAAAGGTATCTGTTTTTCCATATAAAATATCAGAACAACCAAAAGATATTGAACGAATTAATTTGATCTTAATATCTGAAGACACTGAGGTTGAATCAGAAAACGAAGACGATCCAAATAATGAAGAAGGAATTATAGATGACAACTATAACCCTTTATAACCCTTATATAACCCTTTAAGATTATTCCAACGAACCAAAAAAATTAACAACAAAATATCACTATTGCTGGATTAAAAATCTGAATAGACTACTCTGGAACCAAAACAAACACCATGGTCAAACTTACTTCTGCGATCGTTGCCTTCACGGCTATTCTGGAAAAAGACTACTTACCAAACACAAAAAAGACTGTGATGGTATCAACAAAATTTTTTGCAGAATAGAAATGCCAAAAGAAGGTAAAAAACACACACAATTTAAAAATCATCAAAATCAGATGCCTGTGCCTTATGCAATATATGCTGATTTTGAGAGTATAATCAAACCGCAATCAATCAAGTTTGGAAAGAAATCTGAAATTCAAAATGTACACGAAGCTTGTGGTTTTGGATACCAGGTTGTCAGATATGATGACAAAGCTGAAGAACCTGTTATTTACAGAGGTGAAGATGTTGTTGAAAAGTTTTTAAATCGCTTAGATTGTGAGAAAAGCAACATTAATAAAATATTTGCTCACCCAAAACCATTAATCATGACACAACAAAATGAGGAAGATTATGAAAAAGCAACACACTGCTGGATATGCGAGAATGAAATAGGTAGGAAATGTGGCAAAAACTGTAAAGTAAGAGACCACTGTCATTTTACAGGAGAATACAGAGGTGCAGCACAGAAAAACTGCAACCTGAAACTGAAAATAAAACCAAATAAAACAATCATCCCTGTTATATTTCATAACCTCAAAGGATATGATAGTCATCTCATCATGCAAAAAATACATAAAATGACAGGTAATATTACATGCATCCCAAACAACGCTGAAAAGTATATTTCATTTAGTGCCGGACAACTTAGATTTTTGGATAGCTTTCAGTTTATGGCTTCGTCTCTGGAAAAATTGGTTAAAGCAACAGACAAATCTGATTTTAAAATTACCAAAAATCAGTTTGGAGAACAAACAAATTTACTTCTGCGAAAAGGTGTTTATCCGTACGAATATATGGACAGTGTGGAAAGATTTGAGGAAACGCATTTACCACCTATAGAAAAGTTTTACAGTAGTCTCTCAGATGAAAGTATAAGTCCCGAAGATTACGAGCATGCTCAAAAAATATGGGAAGAGTTTAACTGTAAAACTCTTGGAGACTATCATGATTTATATCTACAAACTGATGTAACTCTGTTAGCAGATGTGTTTCAAACTTTTAGAAAAACATGTATGAGTGCATACAAACTTGATGCTTTACATTACTACACAGCACCTGGATTATCTTGGGATGCTTTACTCAAACATTCACAAATAGAATTAGAACTTTTGACAGACATTGACAAGCACTTGTTTCTAGAAAAAGGAATGCGAGGTGGCATAAGTATGGTATCAAAACGATATGCCAAAGCAAACAATCCACATGTAGTTGATTATAACCCTAACGAGGAAAACAACTTCTTAATGTATTTTGATGCAACTAATCTTTATGGATGGGCAATGAGTCAGTCACTTGCATGTTCTGGCTTTGTTTGGAAAGCCAAAAACAAAGGAAAATATTCTAAACCAAAACCTGTAAAGGGCAAATACTTGAAGTTGATTTAGAATATCCTAAAGAGCTCCATGAAGCTCACAATGACTATCCGCTTGCACCGGAAAGATTAGCAGTGATAAAAAATGGTTGTCTGAATACCAGATAGGTTTACTGGAAAATAATAGCATGATAAATACAGAACAACTAGTTCCCAATCTTATGGACAAAGAAAAATATGTGTTACATTACAAAAACCTGCAACTGTATTTATCTTTAGGCATGAAACTAAAGAAAAAACACAGAGTATTAGAATTTAATGAAAAACCATGGATGGCATCATACATAAACCTAAACACAGAATTTAGGAAAAAAGCTAAATCAAACTCTGAAAAAGATTTTTATAAACTTATGAACCACTCTGTGTTTGGCAAGACAATGGAAAATCTATGCAAGCGGACAGATATAAAACAAGTCAGAACTGACGGCTCTGAAAATGAAAAGATAAGAAAAATAATAGCCAAACCCAACTTTAACAGGCGTATAAAATTTTCAGATGAATTGTCAGCAATACATGTAAACAAAACAAAATTAACATTAAACAAACCAATCTATGTTGGGATGTCAGTATTGTATTTATCAAAGTACTTGATGTATGACTGGTACTATAATACCCTAAAGAAAAGGTACGGAGATGACTGTACTTTATTATACACAGACACTGACAGCTTGCTGGTAGAAATCAAAACAGAAGATGTGTACAAAGACATGGCTGAAATGAAAGATGAGTATGATTTGAGTGATTATCCGAAATACAATTCACTGCACGATGATACAAATAAAAAGGTATTAGGTAAAATGAAAGATGAATGTGCTGGTGTTCCTATAGTTGAGGATGTTGAATTAAGGCCCAAACTATATTCTATTTTGAGAGCGGATGAGCAGATGATTGAGAAAGTAATAGATAAAATGAAAGATGAATGTCCTGGTGTTCCGATAGTTGAGTATATTGAATCAAGACCCGAACTATATTCTATTTTGGGAGCGGATGTGCAGATGATTGAGAAAGTAACAGACAGAATAAAAGATGAATGTGTTCCTATAGTCGAATCCAAACTATGTTCTATTTTGGGAGCGGATGAGCAGACGATTGAGAAAGTAGTAGATACAATAATAAATAAAATAAAAGATGACGGTGATTCTATAGATGAGTATATAGCTAAGAATATTAGATTAAGACCCAAACTATATTCGATGTTGAGAGCGGATGTGCAGATTGTTAAGAAAGCAATGGAAGATGAAAATATTGGATTAAGATCCAAACAAGATTCTATTTTGAAAGTGAATGAGCAGATTATTAAGAAAGCAAAGGGTGTAAAAAATTATGTAGTCAAAAAACATACAAATTTTGAAAACTACAAGGATGCACTATTTAACAAGAAAAAGTTTACACATAAAATAAATATGATGCGATCAATAAAGCATCAGATATTTGGCATAACATTAAACAAAGATACATTATCACCATTTTACTCAAAAAGATATATACGAGAAGATGGAATTACAACTGATGCGCATGGTTTCTATAAAAACTTATGAATTTGGGTATCAGCAGGAACAATAAGTAATTCTTCTTTGACAAATCCTCTCTGTGGCGCTGTTGCTTTCAAATAATAATCTCTTATACCTTGCGTCACCATATAACTTTTAATCTTGTGAATATCTACACTCCACATTAGATCAGTTGCTCTGCGTCTTCCACCTTCTTGTGCCCCGGGTTGATATAAATATCTTACACTTGCATTCATACAGATAGGATCATCTTTTAATATTTTTGTTTAAACAGGAGGGGCCTTTTTTGTCTCCGCATTTAATGCTTTAACAACTTCTGGTAATCTCTTTACCTATTCTCTATTACGTTTTTGTGAATCTATTTCCTTAGCATACTGATAGCCAAACAATCTTTCAGCTAATGTTCTGTTAAATCTTTCCACTAAAGCTTGGTCTCTGTGTATTTCTGTTCTGCCTCGTCTGATATTTGCTTTATGTTTTGCCATCAACTGCGATACTGCACCCATAAATTCTCTGCCTGGATCCACTTGTAATAATTTTGGATATTTCAAATGCCGACTGTATATTTTCTCAAATGCTTTAGCAACTTCTTTACTATCCTTGGAAGTCAGTGGCTCTGCTTCTTTATATCTACTTGCAATATCAACAACAGTCAACGCATATTTATATGTCTTGCGTCCACGACCAAAGCCAAAAGCATCATGCGGTAAAAATAACAAATCAGCTTGATGCACTTCATTCTTAGTGGAAACATCAAACCTGGGTCTAACTATTTTCTTTGGTGCGGTTAAATAAATCTGCCACACAGCTTGTTTCTTTAAAAATTCTAATGCCTGTTTCTTACTGACACCAGCCTCTTTTGACAATTTTTTAACTGCTGAGTAACCTTTCCAAAATCCTTTTGGGCTGTAATAAATCTTTTCCATTTTTTCTACTAAAGATTAAACTTTATATAACTATAAAAAAATGGAAATCACAACTGCACGATTTGATGAACTGCTTGAAGAGCAATATCAAAATAGCACAAAGAAATGGACAGACTTGGAAATAGATAAAATATACAAAATTACAGATACAAAAATAGTGGATACCGAATATGGTCCATCCATGGTATTGACATTATTAGACAATGGTGAAGTATGGGCGCCTGATCATCTCAAAAATAAATTAGAGAAGAGTGCTAAACCACCATATTATATGCGACCACTTGGATTGAAACCATGTTAAAACAACAAAAAAAATAGGTATCACGCATATGACTTAGTCTTTTCAAAGTAAACATACTTAGTCATTCCAAATCTAAAGTAATTATAGTTTTAAACTATTTTTTTTATGAACTCAATTTATACGCCACAAATCCAGTTGCAGCCATGCCCACCACAATAAACGTAATTTCTCTATTTTGTTGATCCGGAGATGGTGTATAAAAATCACTCAACTTGGGCTCCGGTTCCAAAAGCAAATGTTTGCCAGTTGTATAATAATACTGTTTCATAGCTTGGTCTACATCATCAAAAGTCTGCTCTGCATGATGCTCTTTTTGTAGTTGCTTATTAATAAAATCTAATCTCTCTGTTCTTTTTTTATTCCACTCCGCTTGTGCTGCGTTTAATTGTTCCACTGCTTTGTCATGCCTTTGTCTTTCCTCATCTGAATGACTTCCCATTTTTGAAAAAAATAATAATTTGAACCGCTAAATGCCAATGCATTTGTTAATGCGCCACCGATCATCATTGCTACTGCGCTTGCCATTTTTTTATATATATTTTTTTAAATTATTTCATAATATCCGAAGGAATAATACCTTGCTTAATCAACATATCCTTTGTAGCCATTGCTAACATTATATCCACAGACAGCATCCCAACATCTACCATATTAAAATCCACTTTAGGGGCTGGTCTTTTTAGTAGTTTTCTGCCAATCTCAGAATATCCAACAGTTAGAAGTGTTTCCACCCCAGCGTGATACATCATATTTACAATTTGTTTTCCGTCAATACTTGCTGCCATTTTTTTTTATATGACTATTTTTTTAAAATAAATTATTAAAAATCAAACGGGTCTTTTGGTGCAACACGAACAGCAACAGGTTGCACAGGTTGCGTAGCAGATTTCTTGTTATAAATATACAAACCCAACCCAGCAATGCCTAATAAAACCAGACACGGTGGAATATAATTTTTGCATACGTTTATTTTGATTTTTTTTGGTTCTTCTTCACCTATTGTTATTTTTGTTATTTCATCTTGCTTTGCAGCATTTTGATTTGTAGCATCTGGCTTTGCAGCATCTTGCTTTGCAGCATCTTGAAGCAAACGCTTTGCCTTTCTTGCCGCTGCTCCTTTTTTCCCAGCCTCTATTCGTTTTGGATTTTTTTCTTTTTGTTGTTCAATAGGTTGTGTAACAACAGGTATAACTTCACTCTCTTGGTTCTCCATTTATATTATCTATATTTTTATTTTTATTAAAATCAATATGTCTAACAGTTGTCAGTATTGCTGTTAATGGCGCTAAGCACATTCCATACCTGTAATACAACTCACAACAAGCACTTGTCAAAGCATGATTAATAAATGGGTCTTCCACCAAATCTTCTATCAGCTTTGGTGAATTGGTTACATTAAAATATTTTGATACTCCCATCACATACACGTTAATAAAAGAATTGCCTAAAGTCTTGGTCATACTTGCCCCAAGCCTTGCTTCATATTTGCAGTAAAGTTTGTTAATTTCATCCGGGGGCATGCTATCTATATTCGTGAGTTGTATGTCTTTACCCAAATATTGACGACTACCACCGCCAGCCACTATGGATGATAATCTTTCTTTTTTTGTTTCTTGTTGCTTTGATTCATCACGTTCCGTAAAATCTTCCGATATATCTTGTAATAGTTCTTCCGCATTCATTTTTATATTAGTAATTTTATTTTTTATCTTGAAATAAACATAAAATACAAAACAACCAGCTGCGATATTCATGCAACTAGTAATTGTTAGTATTGTTAATAGCATTGTTATTAATATTGCTATTTTTTTTATTAGCATTGTTAATTTGCTGCAAGCATTGCTATTAACATTGCTACTTTGCTATGAGCAGTGCTACTTTGCTATGAGCAATGCTATAAGCATTACTATATTTTTTGATATTTTCATTATATTTTCATGTCAGTATTGCTATTAACATTGCTACTTTGCTGTTAGTATTACTATTAGCAACAAAGCAATGCTGTTAGAAAAAAAGCATTGCTGTTAAAAATTATTCAACCCAATAACCAGTTGGTTGGTCAGTCCTCAAAATTAACTTAGAATATTTAGTCTTAGCTAAAGCTTTTCTTATTCTGGTTCTCTCCTCCAGCGTTGGAATAACATCATTCTCTCTCAAACAATTTCCATAACTGTCTCTGTCCTTGGTGTAAAACATACACAACCATTTTGTTTGCTCCCTTAAATCTTTCAATACAGAATTATATCTCTGTGAAATAACCCACACTGATTGTTTGGCGTGACGACCAGAGAATGCCAACTCTGACAACATATCTTTTTTCTTTGTTAATTCTTTTGTGGCGGAGCAATCATCAATGATGTATAACGTGGGCTTGCCAGCATATTTATTGAAAAATAAACGCAACAGTTCTTGCAGCATTTCTTTGCCTTTGCTAACGGGATTGACAATTATTATTTGTTTATCTCTCGGGTTTTTCACATCTCGTATCCAGGATCTATTTTATAAGCCTCGTTCCACTCTATGGTTTGACACAATATAATTATATGTTCAAAAACTCCAACATACTCTTGTTCAAGTATGTCAAGAACAAACTCTGTTTTACCACAGATAATGGCACTGTGTGAATATTTAGGATATTTGTGTAAACTAGTATCCTGCTTCTTTGAATCTTCCATCTTCGAAATTGATTTGCGCATCTTGTATTATATATATATAAATATTTAAAGGTTGATCTGCATCTGCTTTTTTATTTATTAGTATCGTTATGCCTTCACTGCCGTTTTCTATTCTTCTTCCACTGCCGTGTAATAAATTGTCATCACATGTTCTAAGGTCAAGCCACACAGCATATGATTTTGTCAGATAAGTCTCAAGAGAAACATTGGTAAAGTTTAAGTCCCTCGCTACTATTTCTGTCTCTTTGTTTCTTTTTGATGTCAAGGCAAAATATTTGTTGATTTCATCCCAATGTTGATATGCATTCATGCCCTGACTATACAACTGATTTGGTACGCCCTCTATTGTCATTTCAACCTTTTCAATCTTTGGGTTGTAATAGGTTTCTGTGCTTGTTCTTTCTGGGTCTTCAAACAGCATTAAAATACCTTTCATGCTCCGTGCTGGTACATTAATGTTGATGTTCCAAAGAGTATCAGATTTGTTTGCTATTATTTTTCTATGTCGCAAGATACGATCATACATAAATGACATCTTACCATTGGTTTGCTGTCTTATTTGTCTGGCTAATTCAACATCACTAACCGTATCAAATTCCAAGCAGATATTTTTTATTACATAAGATGCATCAGCATCACTGCTTTTGATAACTTTGTTATAATCATTAAACGTTAATTCATATTCTAACCTATCACCAAGCCCCGCTTGATAAATTGGCATATGACTTTCTAACATTTCAAAGTCCAGTGGAATACAAAATCTATTTCCATAAGCTGCTGCTATAGCTTCATCTCCGGTGTCTGAGGAAGCATCTCCCGCACCAATTCTATGTTTTAACATGTTTGATTTACCAATACCTTGGTAAGCTATGTTTACTCGTTCAGAAGGGCTTTTCCATAAATCTACATAACAATGATATATATCACTGTCATCTATTGACATGACTTCATTGCCACTTATTCTTATTGTCATTTGTTTTACAATTGTTCTACCCAGATTTTGAAATAGAGTAGCGTTGGCGTCTGTTCTGCTTTTAAGTTCTATTTCAAAGGCAAGACGAGCAGTACGAGGAACTATCACATCATTAGTACTTAGATTGGGAAATCTCACAAGCAGTTGCTGGTTTTGGTCTATTGTTGATGGATTATTAGTTATTACTACACTTGTGCGGATGCCGTTGGCACCATGAGGTTCTCTTAGTTTTCTATAAGGGTTGAGTTTGTTTCCGTAAGCTGACATTGTTTTTATTTTTTAAATATATTTTTTAAAATTAAATAAAATAAACAATGGCTGAAGGAGGATTCGAGTTTGACAATCCTACGTACGATCCAGATGATTATGATGAATATTTTGGTGATGATTTACCTATGGTGCCTGATGAGCCGGTTCAAAGAAGTCTTCTTAATCAAAGCGATCATATTGCTGACCTTAGGGGAGAGCTGACAGAAGTCACACTTGAAATATACAAAAAAACTTTTGTAAAATCCTTTTATGATGAAATAGCAAAACGATATAAGATGGCACCGGACAAAATGGATTATGACCAGTTTAAAGTATCAGCTAATGGCAAAACATTATACTGGGATGTTGGTGATAAAAAAATAAGAATAATTGCCGAGCGAGGTTCTTTTACATTTCTTGCTCTTGGTTCTTTGGCTAATGAATATAACAGGGTTATTGGCTCCGGGGGAACAAAGGCGGTAAGACAATTTTTAAATTTACCGGAGTATGACAGTAAAACAAAATTATCACAGGAAGCTCGACAAGACTTTGAGAGCAAAAGAAACGATTTACCAGATAATGTGGATGCTATTCCATTACAAGATTTATCACATGTTATTGATAAAACAGCACAGTCAACGGAAAGTGCTCTTTATGACTGGGATGTGATTGAGCGTCCTGATGCTGAAACACAAACAAATTTAGACAAGCGTGAAATGGATGGAATAGTAAAAGCGATGACAACTGCCAAGGAAGAACTCGCCAATAACTTAGCAAAACTCACACAACTTGATAAAGACATAACAAGAGAAAAGCAAAAGTTAGAACAAGCTAAGACTGATAATGATGAATTCCAGATAAAGAGTATTAGCGATCGCATCAAAAACCTTGAAGTTGAGAGAGGTGCAAGAATGGATGCTATCAATGAGAACAGAAAAGCTTTTCGTAACCAAGTAAGCAGAATAAAAGAAACAATAAACAAAATGTTAAACGAGGATACAGCTCTTGGTGAGAGAATAAAAACCTTGTTTAGGGAGCAAGGTATTACTATTGTTAGTATCCTGACTGCGTTTGGTATGATTATTGGGGTATTAGTTGAGGCCATTATTCCTACAACGGGAGGAGGGACTGCGCCAACTCCAACTCCAAAGCCTGATCCATCAAGTGTAAAAGATTGGATAAAAAAACAACTATTTAATCTTGGTAAACTTCTTGCCAACCTAGCTGGTAAAGCTGGTGCAGCACTTCCAGGAGTTATTGGTGCAATAGTATCATGGCTTTTATCTGCAACAGGTAATGTTATTAATTGGCTTGGTAACAATCTATGGGCTTTGCTTGTGTTTGTTTCCGGGTTGTTGTATGTGGCAGCCAAAGAGTGGTTTAAATCTCGTAAATAAGTAATGCAGCAAGACCTATTACTATGGTACCAACAATTATAGTTGTTTTGATATCTTCGTGTTCAATCGCTATTTTTTGTATTTCTGGTGGGTTATGTTCCACAGTTTTATATATTGATTTATCAAAGTCAGAATGTTCCGGTAAAAATGTCTTTGTTGTGGTGCCTTGAAAAGGTTGAATATTTTTTGGTGGCACTGGTTTTACATTTACATCATTATTCGATACTTATGCTTGTGCATCGGTTGCTATTACAGTTTCATTATTGGAGTCTTGTATTATTCCAATTCTTAATTCCATGTCACTCGGAGACATGTACAATCCACTTCCATAGGCAAAATTTACTTTACTTCTTGCATATTTTAGGGTGGTTTCATATCTTAAAATTTGACAGGGCAAGTTGATGGGGCTATTTATTGCGTCCTCTACATTTGCTAAAAATTGTTTTTGTGCATCAAATGCTGTTCCAGTTCCAAGTATATCTGTTCTTGTTTGTGATTGTGAGCCAAGAATTGCCCAGCAGTATGTTCTTATGCTGTCATTGATTCTTTCTACTCCAGCTCTTGTAAATCCAAATGAACAATCTAGTATAAAAGTAGACCAACTATTATCAGCCTCAAATCCTTGTGCAATGTAATCAATGTGATATGTTTTATCACTCTCATAGACTGTGAAACTCATCGTTTTGTTGTCGTATACAGTATTTATCAAAGGATGATAACCAATATTTGTCCAGTAATTATAAATTGTTCCTAGACCATTATTATAGCTTTTTTTCTGTCTCCAGTCTGAATTTAAGTCAATGTTAAACTCCTTGCATATTCTCTCGTATGCGTTTCGGTTATATGTGTTATTAAACGCATTCCAATTTGAGTCTTGCGGCATTGCTACACTCATCTCAAATAATATTCTTCTGACTTGGTAATAGACATGAAATCGAAATAATGAACCAACCAGGGCATCAGCTTTTAGATGATTGTTAAAATCAACGCCACACCCAGTTGTCGCACACCAAATAGCAAAATTCAACTGGTCTGCCAAAATAACTTCCAATCTGTTCCCCAGCTTTGGACTATAGCATCTGATTTAACGTATGGAAGTTTGTATTTTTCAAAGACATTTGGAAATGATGCTTTAAAGTCTTTACCGTTTGATGTAATGACTATGTTTTGATTTATTATATCTATCACTTTCTTGCTGAAAGTATTTGAATAGTGAGCATCTGGGTTATATTTGAATTCTTTAGAAATCATTTTTATTTGTATTTTATATATATATTAAAAAAAAACTCTATTAATTTACAACAGTATATCGATAATAGAGATGGAACTAAGCGCGTTGGATTAAAATGTTTTATATACACTATCGGTTGGTATAATATTATTCATGAAACCATAAAGACACGAAACCCAGATAAAACAGAACATTTACCAGATGGACTCTATAACTTTGAAGACTTGATAAAAGGTTTTAAATTTCTAAATAAAAATATTACCCTGAACATTTATGAGCAAGGTGCTGCAGCCATTTTAAAAACGTCAATAGAGACACGAATGTCAAGCGGTCTTTCAAAATTGCTGGGATTCAAGGACAGAAAATGGTTGACAGGTACTACTTTAGGAGATTACCCAATTGATTTAGCTCCTTATAAACAGCTATATGTTCATCTGAAACAAGTTAATACGAGTAGTAATTATTTCAATGGTGCACCAAGCACTATTATAGGTGTTGTACCTATAGTAGTAAATAAGCAGTTTGGAGATATAGTATATACAAGTTTTTATCCTGAATATCACTGTCTTACTAATGATGCAATTACTGAATTGAAAATAGAAGTCAGAGATGAGTATGGCAACAAAATAGATAATCACGGTTTGCCTATGAGTTGTGTTTTAGAAATTATTTAAAAAATATATTTTTATAAAAAAAAACAATGAATATATTTGGACCAACAAGACCTAAAAAAACAGAAGACTTAGAGGCTTTTATAGATATTGTTTCAGATTTACATAGTCGAGTTTTGCCTTTTGTTGACCAGTTTAATCATTTGAGAGATAAAGTTGATAATCTTAAATATGGGATTATAACAATATTTGCGGAGGCTAAGGGCCCACTTGTGTTGAATAGAATACTCTCATTTGGTAATGGTGGAGCAGAAACAAATGTGGGGCATGTAATGACACGCCGTGGACGGATTATGGGAATAGGTTTAGCAAGTGACCGATTAGTTGGTGACGTAACTGTAATAGTTTCTGTCAATGGTGTTGAACAACCAAATTATGGCATAACGCTTCACATCATCCCACGCAATCATGATAACTTTGATAAACCTTTAGAGATTGGTGCTGGTTCTGTTGTTAACTTTGTATGCAAGATTGCCAACGCTACCGCTGTAAATACGGTGGCATCATTATTAATTGAATTAATTTAATTTTTTATTTATTAATAAAAAAAATGCCGAAGCAACCGACAGCACCAAGTTTATATACTGAGTTGCCAGTGGAAGACGGACAAAATTATAGATTACAAAAGATTTCAGAAATTGAAAAAAAGTTAATTACAGAACGAGATATACGTCAGTCTCTTTATAAAAAATATAAACGTG
Source organism: Cyrtodaria siliqua (assembly GCA_037043455.1). Taxonomy (NCBI): domain Eukaryota; kingdom Metazoa; phylum Mollusca; class Bivalvia; order Adapedonta; family Hiatellidae; genus Cyrtodaria; species Cyrtodaria siliqua. The sequence continues at coordinate 171,679 of JAWPHD010004284.1, read as the reverse complement.
GTATTAATATCACATATGGAATTGACACTACCTTAATATCTGCAAGTGTTATTATGGCTGGGATTGGATTTGTTATTCCAGTTTTGTTACCTTTAGAAATAGCAGCAATAGTATGTGGAGTGAGTGATGCACAAATATCTGAGCAAGAGTTTAAGCTGATTTTAGATGAACTGGAAAGATACTATAATTTAAAACAGGATATCAAACAAAAGAAACTTGAAATTAGTGAAGTTCAAAAAAAAGAACTAGTGGAGCAGGGAAGAAAAGAAGCAATGGCAACATTACAAAAAAGTCTAAAAAGTGTGTCATGAATTGTTTTAGTAATGTGTATGAGTACGATCCACCACCTTTGTATTCAAGGTCGAAAAATTGTTAATTTTGATAACTTATAAAAAAGTTTAAACTTGCAATCTTCACTACCCCTATTCTAAAAAAGTTTTAATAAATCAAGTAAATCACCATGAAATGGTGATTTATTATATATGTATTTTGGGGCGTTTCTGTTGTAATTTGAGGCGAAACAGAGTGAGACGAAAATTACAACAGAAACCCCAAAATACATATATATACATGTGAATTGATGAATACTATTGGTATATTATTTGTTACCTTATCAAACCATGTACAAATGCATAGGGAATCTGCATATTATATAAGAACAATGTTCGTGTGGGGTGTGTGTTGTGGGAGTTGCGGGGAGGGACATACTCTACCCACCCCTTTCAGATTAGGGAAGAGGTGCTGTCCCCGCTGTTCCTAATTATAGATACTGCACACGTTCTAGTCTAATTATCATGGCAGCATCGTTTCCGAGGAAAGCTCCACGGGCATTTTGCCTCATTAACACAGAAATTCAAAGAGATATTTCATGAGCATATATAAGGTATGACTCTTCCTACATGGGACTGGTCTATGTCTTAACATTTCCTTCGAAGGATTGACATAACGTTGAAACATTGGTAGGGATCCGTAATTACATGTTGTTCGGCAAAAAAGTATACGCGTGCATCACGGTTTATGTATATATATATATCTTACATACACTGATGTAGTAGCAGCTTTTATGACGGCTGGTGATTAAGCCAATGTCGATCCAGACTTGATTATGACTAGATAGCCGTTTGAAGTTCGTTCCATGCCATATCTGTCTGGAAACGAATAAAAAATTGTTGGGGGTGGGATGTCACGACTCATAAGACACGTACAGGTAGACTTGCACCAGACGTGAGAACATGGCTCTTATGGTGGTATGTACCTATCATGGTATAGGTACACATCATAAGAGCTACGATTCTCGCCGCTAGACTTGCACATACCGGTGCATACATACCGCACAATCAAACATGAACTGTGCTCGCCTTATAGGTTTAACCTTTTTCACATAGTTATTGTACATACCACATTGGTGACTGCCCCATATGTTGGGTGAAATGATTATGCTGTTACCTGCGCCGTTGGCATAATATAAAATATGGAAATTGAGAAATTGTATTAAGGGCAATAATTTAAAATTTGCATTGAATAATGTAAATCCTTTTATTATATACCTATCACTAATATATACACAGTACCTTCATTTTTTTACAGTGGAATACAAAAACCTGTATCACCTCTAGAGGTTTTCTGAATCCGTACCAGTATGCTACTAAAAATAGATTCCGTATCACTATGCTACTTAAAATAGAACAGGGAAATTCCTAATAATGCTCGCATTTACACCAATTTGCACGAGAAAGTCAAGACGACGTTACGTCAAACAAACAAAACAAGTACGTCGCTCCAATGAACTTTAACTTGTACACCCCCAAATATATTGAAATACGTCCCATTTCCCTTCTACGCTTTATCAAAAAATAAGCCTTGAAACATTTAGAAACCTTCTTTATTGCATATACGTATGCAACAAAAATGTAAATATTTTTTATCATGTGTAGGAGGTATATAATAAAAGGATCATTACTAGAGTAGCGTGTTCTGGAAGGTTTGTATCACCTCTCGTAGGTAAATGCCAGACCTCTCGTGAGATCCTTGATCCGTCATTTATCTGCTCGAGGTAATACAAACTTCCAGAACATGCTACTCTAGTAATAATCCTATTTTCTTGCATACCGGACAAGGAAATCCGTCATTTTACCGGGGCTAGATATTTCCATCTCACCCTAGGGTCGAGATATAATTCACGCGCAACAATAATGACGTCAATAACGTGAACAGATGCATGACGTCATTGTGTAAAAAAAACATTAAAATGTTAGTTATTGGTGACGTCGATGCATAAAATGTCACTGATATGCAAGAAAAAGAATCCACCATGAGTTTATCCATGTGAGATAGGTAAATCTCACCCGAGGGTCAGAATTGCGACCAGGGACGAGGCTCTGCCGAGTTCCTGGTTGCAATTCTGATCCCGAGGGTGAAATTTACCTACCTCACATGGATACTCATGATGGATTCTTATAATATTCACTCGGGACTTGGTGGTATATCTACCGATACTGTACACAAATAGTTCTGTTATGAGGTATCATCTGAATGCTACAAGATTGTTTTCCTTTAAATGTATACCAATCTCAATACACTGACAGAAATACGCTGATGTACAGACAAGCTTTATATATAGAGGAGAATACATACTTTTATGTATTGTAACAGTACCATGGCCTTTCGACCCCGTGACCTGAACGCAATGCCAACATGTCAGAATCTGAGAAGAATGTATTGATGAGGTTTCAACACGCTTTAACAAACTAAAGGAAACAAGCGGTCAATCACCTGGAATTGAATTAAATTGAACTGGGTTTTAAGGCGCACCAACACATGAAAGGTTATATGGCGGCTAACATGGATGAACATGCCAGGCTCATCCTCCATGTACATCGAGATAAAATATGGGGAATGGGCCTAGGACCTTCTCACTTCTCACCCTGAACTGCAGAGTTGCTCTACTGATAGGTTTTTGATAGGTTTTTGATAGCTAGATCAGCATTCCTGTGAAGTTTCATGAAAATCTGTCATGTAGTTTCAGACGAGTAGTCGCTACAAGGTTTTACTATATAACTCTATGTAAACAAAGATTTCGTGGCAGCCATGTTTAATGTAGAATCAAAATAATTTTCATCATGTCATGCTGATCATTTTAGAATATGTCACATATCATTATCACTTATATTTTTCAAGTAGTAGTCCCTACAAAGTTGTTTTTATAAAAAACTATTTTTAGCCGTGGTGACCATCTTGAATTTCCACCGTGCGTGAAATTTTGCTAGGATCAACTAGACATCGAGAGCAATATTCCTGTGAAGTTTCATGTAATCCGTCAAGTAGCGTTAGAGGAGTAGTCGCCACAAATTTTTATTGTATAACTCTGTGTAAACCCGCTGGCGGCCATGTTTAATGGTGAATCAAAATATTTTTCGACAAGGATCAACATCGTCTCATGCTGATCATTTTAGAAAAGGCCCATATCAATATCACTTAAAAATTAAGATATAGTTTTCAATAAGTAGTCACTACAATCTTGTTTTTTAAAAATATATTATTAGCTGTGGCGGCCATCTTGAATTTCCGGCCGACCTGAAATTTTGCTAGGATCAATAAGACATCAGGAGCAACATTCCTGTGAAGTTCCATGAAAATCCGTCAAGTAGTTTCAGAGAAGTAGTCGCTACAAGCTTTGACTATATAACTCTATGTAAATAAAGATGGCCGCTGGCAGCCATGTTTAACGAGGAATCAAAGCGATTTTCGACGAGGACCAACATGTCATCCTGATCAATTTAGAAAAAGTCCCATATCAATATCACTTACAGTTTTCAGGAAGAAGTCTCTACAAATTTGTTTTTTTAATCTACACTCAAGTGATATGAAAACGCAACACGGGAATTTCCGCTATATGTTCTATGTACAATATGCTGCTTTTAATCGAATAGTACATGGCTACGTAAGACCTTTCCTTTTGGAAAAAATACTAAAACAACAAATAATACAGCAAATAGTATTCCTTCAATGTTTCATTATTCACAGAGTACGCGTTTGGCTCAATCATTTGAGCAAACTTAGGATGCAACATTTTGCAAACTATTTACGTTAAATACAGTACTGACCTAGCTCAATTTTTCAAAGAGCTACTTCAACATTTATGAAGTTCTTGTTACAAAGTGTAGTGTGATTAAAACGTCTACAACATCACAGTTGTGTCCTTTCTCTAGTTAACTGCAACTTTCTTTTTAAAAAACATCTTGGGATTTCTTTGGAATATTATGTGCAATTAAGTGTGCAGTATATACAATATATAGCGGAAATTCCCGTGTTGCGTTTTCATATCACTTGAGTGTATTTTTAGCCAGCCATCTTGAATTTCCGAACAGCCTGAAATATTGCTAGGATCAACAAGACATCACGAGCAACATTCCTGCAAAGGTTTATGAAAATCCGTCAAGTAGTTTCAGAGAAGTAGTCGCTACAAGTTTTTACTATATAACTATGTAAACAAAAATGGTCGCTGGCGGCCATGTTTAATGTCGAACCAAAATAATTTTCGACAAGGATCAACACCATGTCATATTAGAAAAAAGCCCCATATCAATATCATTTATAGTTTTCATAAAGTAGTCGCTACAAATTTGTTTTTAAAATCTATTTTTAGCTGTGGCGGCCATCTTAAATTTCTGGTCTTACTGAAATTTTGCTAGGATCAACTAGACATCAAGAGCAACATTCCTGTGAAGTTGCATGAAAATCCGTCAAGTAGTTTTAGAGGAGTAGTCCCTACAACTTTTAACTATATAATTCTATGTCAAAAAAGATGGCAGCTGGCGGCCATGTTTAATGCCAAATGAAAATAGTTTTCGACAAGGATCAACATCATGTCATGCTGATCATTTTAGAAAAAGTCCCATATCAATATAATTGATAGTTTTCAAGAAGTAGTCGCTACAAACTTCCTTTTTAAAACTCTATATTTTTAGCCGTGGCGGTCATCTTGAATTTCTGGCCGACTGAAATTTTGCTATGATCAACTAGACAACAAGAGCAACATTCCTGTGAAGTTTCATGAACATCCGTCAAGTAGTTTCAGAGGAGTAGTCGCTACAATTGTTTACTATATAACTCTATGTAAACAAAGATGGCCGCTGGCAGCCATGTTTAACGTTGAATCAAAACGATTTTCAACAAGGACCAACACCATGTCATGCTGATCATTTTAGAAAAAGTCCCATATCAATATAATTGATAGTTTTCAAGAAGTAGTCGCTACAAACTTCCTTTTTAAAACTCTATATTTTTAGCCGTGGCGGTCATCTTGAATTTCTGGCCGACTGAAATTTTGCTATGATCAACTAGACAACAAGAGCAACATTCCTGTGAAGTTTCATGAACATCCGTCAAGTAGTTTCAGAGGAGTAGTCGCTACAATTGTTTACTATATAACTCTATGTAAACAAAGATGGCCGCTGGCAGCCATGTTTAACGTTGAATCAAAACGATTTTCAACAAGGACCAATACCATGTCATGCTGATCATTTTAGAAAAAGTCCCATATCAATATCACTTACAGTTATCAAGAAGTAATCGCTACAATTTGCTTTTTAAAAATCTATTTTTAGCTTTGGCGGTCATCTCGGATTTCACATCGACATGAATGTTTGTTAGGATCAACTAGACATCATGAGCAACATTTCTGTAAAGTTTCATGAAAATTCATCCAGTAGTTTCAGAGGAGTAGTCGCTACAAAAAAAGTTTACGGACAGAGGGACGGACGGACGCCGGCATAATAAGCGAAAACTAGTTATCTATTTATAGTAACAGTGACCTTGCTTGACACAGTGGTCTGAAATCCCGTCCCAACTTGTCGGTGTTTAATTTGTTGACACGATTTCTTCAATAACCGAGATAACTTCATAAAATAAAACATGAGGAAGGGTGGAGGGGACGGCTTATGGTTAGAGGAATTGGTGTGAGTCACAATATGGCTGATATTCAAACTTGTCTGAGCTTTTATTGGTACAATATTAGTTACACTAGTCGTTTATACAGTATGCATATTTTTAATAGTTTATACAGTATACATGTTTCCACTGTTATATGTTAACTGCTATATACATGTGTTCACCTTTATATATACAATATACATCTGTTCACGCTAAAACATGCATCATATATATATATATGTACATTATGCATTGTTAGCATTAGCTCGTACATGATACATTTGTTCACCTTAGTATAAACATGATTCATTCGTTTACACTAATATACTTTCTTCACACTAGCGTATGCGTATGCGTTATATATTGCTTCAAGTTAGTTTATAAATCACAGCTTAAAATGCGGAAGTTTCTTTTTTTGTTCAGTATAGTATTCGAGTTATTGAAGTTACTGAAAAGTAACTTGAGGAACAAACTGACACGTTCTGTTATTAAAAAGGTCATGTCAACTAATGAACTTCCGCTGTCCCCTAGCTGAGATAGGAATAACACCATAAGGCTTAATCCTGAAGAAAAACACAAATCTGCTTACACATACACTCACTGGTAAACAATGTGCAATACAATGGTGATATATATTAATAAATAACCGTATTTAACAGAGGTAATAGACATAAAGGACGCATGTACAAAGGAAAATAATCGGATACTAACTTAAACAAGTCATGACACGACAATGAATATATGAGACGTATGGACACAGACAGGTAATCGGGGGAAAATGCAATCAATACCCAGAGTACACTCGTTCCTCATTTGACTCTGCCAACGTCAAAGGAAGTAGGGCGAACGGTTAGATGACGTGATTATTCAAACGAGTTATGACGATGTTTATAATAAATCATTTTGCGTGAAATATAGACCTATATTAAATAATTTCAATTTTTATTTCTATCAGTTAATTTTGTTTTAGTAATTTTCTGCTATCGAGCTTCGGTTAGAAATGTTTACATATGCGTTTCGATTGAGGTGACCTCAAGTACGTATTATTTTTGTAGTAAAATAGTCCCGATTAAAACTAAAAAAAATTCATGCATTATTTCAAATCTTGCAATATCTAATTTGCAGATATTCTGAAAATTATATTTACACAAGAAATAAATAAGTTTCAGGCAAACATATTCCAATTTAACAGGTTCTACCAAAATCTTGTAATTTAGTAGTTAGCAGAGATATATGTGAGTGGAAGGAACGATAACTCTGCGTGGAGATTGGGAAAAATGTTTACCGGCTCCATAATTTATATATGTCTACACACTAAACATTTGTTCTGAACTTCATACAGTATACATATGTTTACACTTATATATTATCTATACATTTACTAAAACAATTATATACATTATTACATCTGTGTACACGAGTTTATAATATCAACGATATTGTAACACACATAAATTCCACAACTAAATTATTGACGATGCTAGCCTTTTCATAATTGTTGATATTCCTACAAATGCTGTGAACACCATGAACCCTGGAGATTATTCATGAAGAAAATGCTTGTTACTTTCAACCGTTCAAGGACTGAATCTATTTTTATTTCTAGAAAACGAAACACGTGTTCATCCACCCTTAATAATGAAAATGTTTCGGGAAGTTGAAGATCATAAACAGCTTGATCTTATATATTTGGCATGGACATTTTAACTACTAGAAAGAAAAGGTTTGAACGAGAGTTACTGTTATGCCGCGCAAAACACTAACTATATACAACATCCATTAGACCTAGAAACAAATACAAACCGAAGCAGCACGAAAAGCTACAGGCTGTACAAAATTAGTTTCATTTGCAGCACCGGCTAATGAAATAGGGTGAAAGTCTTTATTATCAAGATGCCGGAAACATGACTTATTCTATGTTATGACCACAGTGCATAGTCCACTGATGGCTCTGGCCCCTGATAATATAAAGGAAACTGTTTCTAACAACCTAAGCAACTCATACAATATGGTTCCATGGCTTGCAAAAACACATCTATTTTCCAACTCCTTCCTACCATCAATTCTTAGGCTGGATTTAATTGCTAATAGATCATAGCAATTGCAAGTATCTTCATATGTTCAAAAGTAAACTTACAAAAAGTCGTTTATCTATTTCAAAATACTTGCATACAGGCAACAGACTATCCCAGTTTCATCATCATACCCGACTGAGAACTAAATGTGGCTAAACAAACACCTGTTCGGCAAAAACTTGATTGAACGTCTTCTCTGTAATTGTGGCGACAATTATAATTATAGGTACAAAACAGTCCCTTACAATGTGGTCTAAATACACAAGTCAGAGAGACAGCATGATAAATAACTTGCTGCAGCTTAGCGTCAAACCAGAGATCAACATTCTTCTGCACGGCAACAAACATTAACAATTGATACAAACGCTCATATTTTCGCAATCGTCTAAAACTATAGAGATTCAAACGTCATATTGATATCATAATCACTCCTGGGGAATCTGTACGCAGCGAGCTCAGGTTAGTGCATTAGAATCAGATCGCAAGTACAAAAGCGTATATTCGTGTCATATAAGCGCTATCTTTCGTACAACAGCTATTGTGTTGGCACCTGTATATTGATATGACTTTCACATTACCCATACAACTTTGGTAATTGTTTTTCACAAATATGATACTTTGATGATTTTATACATAATTCCTACAAATTATGAGAATGAAATAGAATAACTAGACCGATACAAATAACACAATTTACGAAACTGAAAAGATTAGACAGATTATCGTGTATTTTTTTAATAATTCAAAGTATAATATTTGTGTTTAAATTGTTTCATGATGTCACACAAAATAAACACCGTCAAAGTTTGTTTATAAATTGCACTGATCAAACCTTTCGTACTCTGCACTAACCTGTTCTCGCAATTACAGATTCAATAGAAATGATTAAAGTATAGTTAATAGAGAAATATATCTCGTTAGAAGCTAGATCTGGACTACAAAACACTAGCAAATGGCTTGGCTCTTGTCTGGAATAATCTGAGTCTTCGAACCAATCAACAATATAAACATGCAGGTTTCCTATACAAAACGTTATACCACTAGTATTTTTTCAATCCCGTGTATGCCTGACCATGTTCATTTGTAGATTACATGAGTTGGTAAATCCTATGCTCCAGGCTGTAAAATAAAATGCCCGGTGTTTCGCCTTAATGTTTGCCCATGTGTTTTGTAAGATTGCTTGCTTGAGTAAATCCTTTGCTGCACACGCTACACTTAAATGGTGTCTCGCCTGTGTGTGTACGCATGTGTACTTTAAGATGACTAGACTGGATCAACCCTTTGCTGCAATGCTACACTTAAATGATGTCTCTCCTGTATGCTTGCGAATGTGTTTTTTAAGATTACTCGACTGGGTAAAACCTTTGTTGCAAATGGTACACTTAAATGGTGTCTCGCCTGTATGTATGCGCGTGTGTCTTTTAAGATTACTTGACTGGATAAAACATTTGCTGGGTAAATTCTTGACCGCACAAATTTACTGCACACAATACCTTTAAATGGTGTCTAGCCTGTATGTGTACGCATGTGCATTGTAAGACTGCCTTGATGGGTAAATCCTTGACTGCACACGTAACACTCAACTGGTGTCTTGCCTGTGTGTGAGCATGTGTATCTTAAGATCTTTCGACTGGATAAATCCTTTACTACAAACACCACATATAAATGGTGTCTCTCCTGTATGTATGCGCATGTGTGTTTTAAGATTACTCGACATGGTAAATCCTTTACTGCACACGCTACACTTAAATGGTTTCTCGCCTGTATGTACGCGCATGTGTGTTTTAAGATTACTCGACATGGTAAATCCTCTTCTACACACGCTACACTTAAATGGTTTCTCTCCTGTATGTATACGCATATGCGCTTTAAGAGTGCCGTGTAGTGTAAATTCTTGACTGCACACGTGACAAGTAAATGGTGTCTCGCCTGTATGCGTGCGCATGTGCGCTGTAAGATTGCCTTGCTGGGTAAATTTTTGACTGCACACATGACACACAAATGGTGTCTCGCCTGTATGTGTGCGTATGTGCGTTGTAAGATTGTATTTACGGGTAAATTCTTTACTGCACATATAACATTTAAATAGTGTCTCGCCTGTGTGTGTGAGCATGTGTCTTGTAAGATCACTCGACTTGATAAATCCTTTACTGCAAACGCTACACTTAAACGGTTTCTCGCCTGTATGTATGCGCATATGAACTGTAAGAGTGCCTTGCTGAGTAAATTTTTGACTGCACACATGACACTTAAATGGTGTCTCGACTGTATGTTTGCGCATGTGTACTGTAAGACTGCCTTGATGGGTGAATTCTTTACTGCACACGTAACACTTAACTGGTGTCTCGCCTGTATGCGTGAACATGTGTATTTTAAGATCACGTAACTGGATAAATCCTTTACTGCAAACACCACACTTAAACGGTGCCTCGTCTGTATGTGCGAGCATGTGAACTGTAAGACTTCCGTGATGGGGAAATTCTTTACTGCACACGTAACACCTAAATGGTGTCTCGCCTGTATGTATGCGCATATGCACTGCAAGACTGCCTTGATGGGTAAATTCGTTACTGCACACGTAACACTTAAATGGTGTCTCGCCTGTGTGTGTGAGCATATGTATCTTAAGATCACGCAAATGGATAAATCCTTTACTGCAAACGCCACACATAAATGGTGTTTCTCCTGTATGTGCGCGCATGTGCATTTTAAAACTACTCAAGTGGCTAAATACTTTGCTGCAAATGCTACACTTAAATGGTTTCTCGCCCGTATGTGTGCGCATATGCGGTTTAAGACTGCCTTGCTGGGTAAATTCTTGACTGCACACATAACACTTAAATGGTGTCTCTCCTGTATGTATGCGAATGTGTTTTTTAAGATTACTCGACTGGGTAAAACCTTTGTTGCAAATGGTACACTTAAATGGTGTCTCGCCTGTATGTATGCGCGTGTGTATTTTAAGATTATTCGAATGGTTAAATCCTTTGTTACAAATGCTACACTTAAAAGGTGTCTCGCCTGTTTGTATTGTCATGTACGTTTTAAGACTGCCTTTCTTTGCCACATTTTTCATTGGTTCTTCCAAATTCTTCTGATTTTTCAATTTCTTATCCTCACCCAATTCTTCCGATTCCTTCAGCAGTAAGGATTCCTCATCTACTTCCTCGTCTTCTTCATCCTTGCACTTATAGCTCAATTGTTCGACTTCAAACGAGTGACTGATCGTTCCCTTCACAACGTATTTTCTTTCCATCATGTCAAAACCCGCAGCATGATTCTCGTCGTCTCCGTCTATTCGCATGGCACCTCCTGTATGCATCTTTTTGTAATCAGGTATGGTTAACCTCTTGCTGACATCGTTATTATTACTGAAACAACTCCAGTTCATCTAAAAGTTCAATGTTCAGCGTCAAAAGTCATAAAGGCTTTTTACTCTTGTCTTCGACTATGAATCACTTTGGGTTTCGTTTGATGACAAAAAGAGTTAAAAGGCAGCCAAAACCCCAAATATAAATCACGAGAGCAAAGCGAGATCGTGATAAGTTCTTGATCGAAAACGTTTGAGACACGCACAATGTTTTTTTTTCTCTAATTTCAACAATGGATTAACGCGGGTATAAATTTTCTTATACACACCAATTGAACTAAATAAAATAGCAATATAAATTAGCCCCTTACAACGTATATGTGTACAAGGTATTTAAAGACAAATGTAATAACATCTCAGTATAGACGTCGTCTTTACATAAGCGTAAAATGTTTCGTTTCAGAATCAATCTTTTTTTTTTATTTAAACCATGCTACACTTAGATGGTGTCTTGCCTCTATGTGTGTACATGTGTATTTTGAAGAAGATAAATCATGTACTGCACACGTTACATGTATATGGTGTCTTCCCTTTATGTACCTGCATGTGTCTGGTAAGACTACTGACTTTGTAAAGTCTGTGCTACACAACCTGAATCTGTTCTGTAGATATATCCATATTAGTCTGTAGATGTCTATGCATGTTGTTACGTCGTCTTAATGTGGTGTCTGAAACAGAAGAAAACGCGTGTTGTTTAGCATTGCATGTACAATGTATGTATGCCTTCATTCCCATGGGGTGATCATTTGACATGTGTAAAGAGTTCAGTTGTACAGAGTACAGAGTACATTTGAATCCGCGGATTCAAATGTCTCGCCTATCAGAGACCGGACTTTATAAATTTCTAAAACGGAATGTGTGTCTAATTTACAGGTGAACTTGATGGTACCGACTAGGCACTGAATCGAATTTTGCCTAACGACTCATCAACACAGTACATGTTATCTAGAGCCCGCCTAGAGAGATGGGTAGGATATGTAGGAATCCGAGAACCTGCCATACTCTAACTCTCGAATAGATTCCTATGGTTCTTAAACGTGACCGCCCAGATGAGGACCCCATCAGAAGGGCGAGGCTAACGGAATACACCAACGGAATTCAATGGCGCCGGTGAGGCTTGGATCCGGGTCCTCCAGTCCACCGCGTTATCCAATGGGGCATGCCGGTCGCCTAGCTAGGGACCAACTAGGGACTGAACCACGTGTCCAAATGACATGAATAAGGTACTAAATGTCCGATATTAATGTTAGAAGTTAACTAAAAATACACTTAATATTGAATAATGAAATCATTATTATAGAAAATCAAATTTAACATGTTACACTCTAGAAATGTAGAAATAATAATATTACAGTTTAAATTATTGTATCGTGGCGAAACCACGTGACGTTTTGATTGTCGGTTTCACGGCAATAATAGCGCGCGATTCATGTTTGGATTTTCTTCTTAACTTCCGTAATATTTAACGAATTTTGCTCAAAAACGCGCACATACCTTTACAATGTGAGCTCTTTCCTCCGCCGCAAAAAAAGGTAATGTGGTTCATTCATTACTTTTTTGAGATTAGCCCTCTCAAAATGTACACGGTAATACATTTATTTCGATTTCAAGACTTTGGGAGAGCTAATCTCAGCAATTACTAGATAAATCGAATTACCATTTGTGGCGGAGGAAAGAGCTCACTGTGGAGGGGTATGTGCACTTTAGTTGAATATAAGTTGACGAATATTAAGAAAGTTATGACGCGAACACTTACAGAATACTTTTGTTCGCCGTGAATCCGATCAATGGGTCACGTAGTTTCTCCACCCTGAACCTGGCTACTGAGAGTGTAATAAAGTCATGATTTATTTATCGTAATAAATTAGTGTATTACAACTGCAAATGAGGACTGAAACACTGTGTTTGTTTGTGTACAGTAAAATATAAGCAATTTCTATCAGCCTAAAAACTGTCACGTGTCATATTCGTGCCGGTGTTACGTTACAAACTACCGAATATAAATGATCAGGTCGACCTCGCGATATTACAACAATTGAAAGAATGTCGGATTGTCGTTGGCGATTTTACAACTATTGAAAGAATGTCGCGTTGTCATTGGCGACATTACAACGATTGAAAGAATGTCGCATTGTCGTGGGCGACATTATGACAATGCCACAAAATGCCATGTTGCCGTGGGCGATAATGCGACACCTGACAATTCAACATTGCAATACGACATCGCGACACGCGATAATTATGTCGCGATGTCGTATCGCAATGTCGCGTTGTCGTATTGCATTGTCGCATTATCGTATCACAATGTCACATTGTTGTATTTCAATGTCGAGTTGTCGTATCGCAATGTCACATTGTCATATCGCAATGTCACGATGTCACATTGTCAGGTGTCGCATTGTTGCCCACGACAATGGAACATTGTATCTGGCCTCAACCGGACATCGTTTGAAACTGCACATGGCTGCAGCATTTTAACCTACTTCGTACAGCTAGGTTCTGTTCTGTTTCTTGTTGTTGTTGTTTATTTATCAAAATTATGGTCACTTTTACCCGTGTATTTATTTATAGTCAATTTCAATTCTTCTTTCCACCAATAAATTTGCATTTTATTTTTTTAGTAAATACTACAGTAAAGTTTCTTTCAATGTGTGGGACAGACACAAGGAAGTTGAATCAATGGGTAGTGCCTCTTGTTAAGTTATTTGTCCCTGCAGCAGAAGACGTTTTCTTGGTTACGCCACTGACCTTGGACACAAGTTCAAAACCAGTTGCATCAGACTACACACATCAGAGTTATAGCCTTTGATTTTTAAAAAAAACTGTTTTCCGGTAGGCCTTAGACTATTCAAGCCAGTAGAGTATTAAAGGCCCTCTTGTGCATCTTGTTACCGGAAGACTACTTAATACACGCCACTCTGTAAATGACATAATTTTAGACATAGAGGTCACCTTGAGTGACAGTTTGGCCATAAATGATAAAACGCAAATCTGTCTATCCATCAGCAATTTCATAAAATAATATTCTAGTCTAGATTTGAAACAGTTTAATGACAATTGATCACAATATATTTGGAATGGATTGACCCTCTAAGATTTTGGTAGGTCGCCCAATATCGCCAAGTTGGCTAAAACTATGTAAAATTTATGGAATTTAAAATGTCCAGCAATCGTGCAAATACGAATATTGTATGTATATACATAATACATACGTTAGAATACTTATACTGAAACATAGCTCATTATCTGCAATAACATTTTATTTAAGCACGCATCTAAAAAGTGCATACCTTGTCGTTGACAGTATACGTTGATAGTTTGATACGATCAATATTCAAATTTAAATCCAACAAAATTTCCGTAAATTTATCTGTGACTGAAGAACATATAACAAACGCAACACAATACAAGATCGAGTTGTAAATGGAGAAATGTATAATAAGGGGGGTAACTATTCATTCGCATGTACATACGTGTAACCGTTACATGTATTATTTGTAGTTGAAAAAACAAACATGTATATGTCACAGACCTAATAATAAAGGTTTGTGTGTAGATGTTGATTTATGATTTTAAAAATATTGCTATATTGGCCTTTTTTATAATTAAAAAGCCGTTATATTTATCATCGAATGCAAATAAATAAGGTAGATGTACACATTGTTTGATATATAGTGGAAACAATGTCGCAGTACTGCATAGTTAGTAGACTGATAATGCACACATTGTATGACATATAGTAGAAACAATGCCTCAGTATTGCCTAGTTTGTAGACTGATAATGCACAAATTGCATGACATATTCTAGAAACAATGTCTCAGCATTGCCTAGTTAGTAGACGGATAATGCACAAATTGCATGACATATAGTATCATCCATGTCTCAGTATTGCCTCTTTAGTAGACTAATAATGCACACATTGTATGACTGTTATATCTCTCTCGATTTGAGTCACGGAAACTCGCATTGTATTCATTTGGTCTTATTAGACAAAATGTTATTTCTCTTGTTGGAGGTTTGGGCCACTTGTGCCAAGGACGAAAATAAAACAATACCAGAAATCATCGAAGACAAAACTTTGCTGAATTATTCTTACTATAACCACTATCGGCGTTCCCCAGAACTATAACATGGTGGAGAATCCAAGTCTTTTCGACGAGCCAAGCCGTTTTGGAAAATGTATTGCTTGAAAAGTGTGAACATGGACTTTTACTACATGCCACGTGACTTCGCGCACAGCGTCATTGATTTTGCAAACGCACATAGTATCGGCGAAACAGGTTTACATTTATGAAAATGATTGCGAATTTGCAATATTACTACAATTAAACAAAAAAATGAAGCCCCTTGCCAATAAGAATACTGTCATTGTCTCGGAAGCATTATTAAAGCTATTTACACAGTATGGTACGTGTGACATATTGATAAGCGATCAAGGAACAATTCACTGCCAATATAACTGCTGAAGTGTGCAAAATGATGGATATTCCTCAACAATTTACACCTAGTTTTGTCCATCATTGTAATCTGTTGCTTATATCAATATTCACTCAAAATCGATTTGTTTCAAAGAAATAGAAAACCGCCATATTACATGTCAACATTTATTCTAGCTATATTGCAAATCTATAAATTATAGAAATGGTCATTATGGATGATGGGTCAGTACATATGATGTACATAGGACAGACTTGTGGTTGTGCTTTATTCTGATAACTTAGGTTTGATCTATTGTATGTTAGTCTGACTTTTTTTGGGGGAGACATAGGATGGGCTTGTAATGTTAGACATCCTGGGTGTCCCTTACTTACTGTTGAATGCCATTGTTGTTTACTACCTTGATGTTTATTTTCATGAAATTATCTCCCTTTAAAAAATGTTCTGCCAACATTTTTTTTCCCCTTGGGGAGGGGGTTGTGTGACGCTCCACGCTTTCACTTATTTTTTGTTGGGAGATAATTTGGGTCGTTTCTTATACTTTCACTCATAACCAGTCATACAGACTTATTTATTTTAACACAGTCTACTGCTTTGTAATTTTCATCACTTCCGGAGACGATTTTCTAGGGTAAGAACCCATAACATAACTATTTCCAAAATTCGTTGCCATCTGCTATATTTCTAACACTAAACATTTCGAAAACTTTACAAATTGAGAGACCACATCTCTGTTTCAATACATAGTTCATTATTTAATGTATTTGGTTGTATTTTTCACTTCTAAACTATCCTGTCGGCCTGTACTTTTGAGAAAACTAACAATTTTCTATTTTCTGCCTTGATTCAGAGTGCTGAGTTTTATATTGCGATAGTGTAGACTAGCAAAAGCTGTGTTTTTATTTCACGATAAGTCATAATCATTGGCATGCTGTCGTAAATTTGCCTATGTGGGGCGAATAATTAGACGAATGCATGACTCTCTGATATTATCCGATTTATAGATGTGGACCACCAAGTGGTGTTACAATTATGTCGAGGGTTTGATAATTTGTTCAACTGGAACGAATAACTGAAACGCTTGCATAAACTTATGCCATAAGCTGGGGTCACATTTTAGTTTTATATACATGTATGTTCTTTTGTTTATTGCTAGTTTTCGATTGCTGATGAACAGATTGGGTAGAAAATTGTCCCTATTATATATTGTGGATGTCTTACTTAAAAGTGGATAGGTCTAACGACTCTACATTACATTAATCTAAAACATAGTTGCTTATAGCTTTTGTAACGACCTTCTTATTTATAGCTAATGTACATGGATCTGATTATACGTGTCGCCATGCATTATATATATATTGAAACTTACTAACCATAATGATGTTTTCTCAGTATGAATAAATGTTATTTGGATACTTCTGTTTTGGTGTTTCCTAAAAGTCCAATATAAGTGTTGAGTTTTGAGATGTCCTTAAATCGAAAAGACATTACTGACACGCCGAACCCTTTTTAGGAAAGTTATGGTGGTTCAAGATGGTAGAGGTTGACTTGTCAATGGCCGCCATTCTGGATTGCCATAACTTATGTCGACCGACTTTAAAATCAACCCTGAGATTAGCCAGGGCGGTGTTCTAGGACCAAGGTTTTTCAAACTAGTGTTCCTAGAATGTCCTTATGTTATGAGTCTTCATAAAACTTTAAAAACAACTATCGAGACAGCAAACGATAGGGCCGGTTGTAACATATGCATGTGCCAAACCCATTTGTATGCATGTTCTATATTGCTATATTGTTTGTATTTTAACTCTAGTCCAGGTTTACATAGATACAACAATATGTGCAATTGTTTTGTTCATCTGAGATGAAATCAAAGTAGTTATGATTTCATATGCTGATTTTGTATGTGGTATTACAAGTTCGGTAAATTACAATTTTATGTGTGCTAACATTTGTTGTCTATCTCTTATTGAATACTGTTATAATCTCATATCCAGTATACTCTTGTCTATTAACTACATAAAAGGCACAATTTGTTTAACAATAGATATAG
Source organism: Cyrtodaria siliqua (assembly GCA_037043455.1). NCBI lineage: Eukaryota > Metazoa > Mollusca > Bivalvia > Adapedonta > Hiatellidae > Cyrtodaria > Cyrtodaria siliqua. The sequence continues at coordinate 153,815 of JAWPHD010004284.1, read as the reverse complement.
ATTAAGGGGAAACACGCCAATCTTGATTTTTTAAAATCTCACGGCGTTAGTTTTTTTCTTAAAGAAATATAAAAAGATCGGACAGGGAAAGTAGCATTCACGGAGGACAGTCAACCAAAAAACACAGAAACAAACACGCAAACAGACAAACAAGAAGGAAAAAGTAATATTAAATGCAAACGACATCACAAACACAAAAGGGTTGACATTAAGGCTATTTGTTCAATCATTAATATTAATGGTTAGAATAGTTCAAAGCAAATTGTTTTTACATATTTTTGACTTTTGATAATATAATTTTATTGCACCAATAATATATTTAAAAAATGTGTAGAATAATGAATGAAATAGAATTCTCAATTATTTACTTAATTATATGCAAGCAGTTTTCAAGTCAAAATGATGCAGGATTAATAATTTGCTGTACTAATTTTAATGCCTGATATAAAACTCCAGATTGCCATGTGTCCCTTTAATAGACCTCTCTATAGTTATGTTGTGTGAAATGTTTCTTTTAAAATAATACTATTCTGCTTGAAAGTAGGAATAAAAAAACAAAACATTTTTATTCTTTTTCTTCTATAACTTGTTGAGTGTTGACCTTTGTGTGTAGTTAAAGGGAAATACTCCTTACTCATAAATACTGGGAAGTAATCCCAAGTTACTTCCCTTATATTTTACAGAGATTGTTACTGAGAGTTCATATGTTATTAAATGTACGTAACCAGTATGCCATTTCATATTTTCTAGTATTCTGTGTTGAATTTCATATACATGTAAAATGTACTCCATAGTTTGGTAGAATGTTTTCCAGATCATGGGAATCATTCGGAATAGTTTTCAATATTGACTAACAGTGTAAGCAATGATGACAATAGGACACAGTGATTTCGATATTGTTAATACAATCAGTAACAGAAATATGTCAAACTGTATTATGATTAGAATCAAATGTTTGCCTGTTCACTGTGCTATACTGAAATTCTTATTGTTAGTTTTGCATAAAGTCGAGAGTGAATAGTGTGACGAGGATAGGTTGCAACCATTTGTTAAATCACTCTAGGTGTCGAGGTTAACAGTGTTTTACCCCAAAATAATTGACTTACATGATGCTTCTGAATATTTTATTTCCAATATGAGAGTCTCGTTTTCTTTGTTAAGTATAGCGAAAGTCATGTATATATGATGTATGCCTGATTTTTATCTGATGGCCACAGATAAATATTGTGTGGGTGTTTGTGTTATTTTGACTTTCTAGTTCTTACTGACGGGATTTATGGTAACTTGCAACATATTGTTTTAAAACTAACTGAGCTCATTTAAATTGATTGTGTGTAATACCGTTAAGGTAAAGTGTAGGGAACTTGTAATACACAAAAGCTGTATTGAGTAAGAAAAGTTCATGTATTAACCACGCATTGTTAAGCATAATAAAATAACAATCATTGTAATTTGTCTAGTAGACTATTTATGGCGATGGAGTTCCTGTGACTCATGATAAAATTGCTCTACAATCTTAATTTTTGACGGGGGGATGTTATATCTCTCTCGATATGAGTCACGGAAACTCGCATTGTATTCATTTGGCCTTACTTGGCAAAATGTTATGTTACGAGAGTTGCTTCTTTTGTTGGAGGTTTGGGCATGTTTTGCATGGTCTCGTTTTATTGGGATGACAATAGGGTAAGAGTCGGGTTTGTTGAACCCTAGAGCCTGGTTTAAACACCCATCGATATTTTTTGCCGATGAAATTGTCAACCATTTTATGTTTGTCGTGTTATATACCTTGCCGTTTATTTATCATTGTATTTAGTTGTGGTTTTGGTTGACTGTGGTCATTGAATGCTACATTTCCTTTTCGGCTTCTGTATCTACGTTTAGTATAACTTATCCGACCCTTACTTGATTTCTATATGTACTGCCTATGGTCCTATCGGAGCATAAAGGATATAACAAATAATGCCAAACGTTACCCGCGTACATCAGATAATAATGGCTGACATTCACAACATGCCAATCACAAGCGTTACACATATCAATGAGGCCGTACCCATAATTATTGATATTTACCTAAGAACATTGAAACCAAGATCAAGAGCTAATAGTCTGATATCAAAATGTGTTTTTTACTTGAATTATCTCCCTTAGTAGAAAATTCTCCATTTACCTCAAAGAAAAGTTATTGAACGACTGCTGTTGATATCAGTGCAAACTATACAACACCCATGACAAACAAGGTATGAACACATTGTATAACTCTCTGACTTACTGTTAACAGTATACAATGTTTCAAATATCACCTTTTTTTTCCAATTGCGATATGAAATGTTTACTTTATATACTTGAGTTAACAATATAGGGGCAGTCGAGAACACAAACAAGGTATGAACACATTGTATAACTCCCTGACTTACTGTTAACAATATAGTCTATATGGTGTACATGATGGGGGCAGTCGACAACACAAGCAAGGTATGAACACATTGCATAACTCACTGACTTATTGTTAACAATATAGTCTGTATACTGTACATTATGGGACAGTGGAAACAATACACACGGTATGGACACATTGTATAACTCAGTGACTTGCTGTTACAAATATAGTCTGTATACTTACCACCGACACAGGTACCCGCCACAGAGCTAGGATATACTTAGAGTGATTAAAATATTAATTAATTGATTTCTGGACCCAAACAAATGTTTATATATATGTATATATATTATATATTGAACCCCTAAAATGACCAAAAAGCACCAACAGTTATATACTACTTGTTATTTCTCGGTACGTGAGATAGTTTGGGCAGCATATCTTGCTCACGTCACATACATATAACCAATAAATAGAGAATAATCAACAGTATCAGTGTGATACGAAAAATATGTCACGAGAACACGTTGTGATTCGGTTAAAAAACGAGTTCGAAGTACGAGTTTTTTGACCGAATTCCAACGTATTTGAGTGACATATTTTTTGTATCACTCCGAGACTGTTGATTATTCTATTTATTATATACCTAAGAGTGATTTTTTAAGGATATTGAAGACATATACTTGAAAGCAAAAGCAATCTACAGTACCATTAAATACAAAAATGGTAAAAGAAAGTAGTTCCGGCAAAGTGATATCGTCACACCAGTGACGATATAGAAAAATGATATCGTCACTGGTGTGACGATATCACTTTTGTCTGATACTAAAAATATGCCACTGAGAAATCTTTATAAATCACTAATAGGTATATAATAAAACATAAACTGTCCTTCAATCTCCCGTACTGTTTTTGTAGCAGAGAATCAAATATGCCAACTTGGACGAATTTCAGTTCAATGATAGGAAGATTATGTGTGGGAAGTCAACTGGCCTTTCGACGTTTACTCAAACATTAACTCTGTTGTGAGTCGATTGTTATCAGACTACGTATTAAATAAAAGTGAAGTAGAGAAAACGGATATACAGATCCAAGTGCATTGTTATACGTGTACGTAGTTGCCTACTGCAGTAAAGCTTGAAATCGTCATGTCATCAAGTCAGAAAAATAGAAAGTTAGTCATGCTCAGAGTACTGGTGACATTACATAGGTTAATGCCATGCGTGTAAGAAAAAACACTGACCACGTCACCGGAATGTAACCAATACGGGCGTATACACACTGACAAAAAACATTTCAAATGTGAAGAGTGCGACATGTCAGGTCAGAATCCATTTACGTGTACGTTATGTAACAGGGCATTCTGTCAACAAGACAGTCACGATAATCACATGCGTACACACACTGGCGGAAAGACATTTGCACATAAACGCAATCTCATAAGACATAGATTAATACACACTGGCGAGAAGCCATTTACATGTACAGTATGTAACAAGTCATTCACAGAACGAGGAACTCTCAACACTCACATGTTAATACACACTGGCGAGAAGCCACATACATGTACTAAATGTGGTAACTCATTCACACATCTAAGAAGTCTCAAACTTCACATGTTAAATCACACTGGCGAGAAGCCGCATACATGTACAGTATGTCATAAATCATTTAACCGATGTGGAACTCTCAAAAAACACATGTTAATACACACTGGCGAGAAGCCGCATACATGTACAGTATGTGATAAAACATTCACACATCTAGGACATCTCAATACTCACATGTTAATACACACTGGCGAGAAGCCACATACGTGTACTTAATGTGATAACTCATTCACACACCTAAGAAGTCTCAAACTTCACATGTTAAATCACACTGGAGAGAGGCCGTATACATGTACGGTATGTGACAAGGCATTTAGAGACCGAGCATACCTTAGTAGACATATGCGTATACACACTGGCGAGATGTCGTATACATGTATGGTATGTGACAAGTCGTTCACAGAACGAGGAAATCTCAATACTCACATGGTAATACGCACTGACGAGAAGCCGCATACATGTACTAAATGTGATAAGTCATTCACACGACTAGGAAGTTTCAAACGTCACATGCAAATACACTCTGGAGAGAAGCCACTGTAAAATTACCTGTACAGTATGTGAAGAGTCATTCGCACATTTGGAAATCATAAAAAAATCACATGGTAATCCACACTGGCAAACAGTTATTGACGTGTAAAGTATGTTGCGAGACCTTTACACGACGAGGACATCTCAACAGTCACGTGTTAATACACACGTTGTTTACGTGAAATTGTGTAATATAACTAATCTTGGTTTACATGTACATATAATTTTACATACTGGCGATAACATATATAGAAGCCAGGTGTGTAAAGAAAGTATTTGCAATCACATCTAATCACCTTTCTATGTGCATGTTCACAGCAGCGAGAAGCATTTCAAATGTAGGAATTAGAGACATGACATTCAGGCACTCTCAAAAACAGATGTGCACATAGACTGTTAACGTGTACATAATGGGAACCATCATTTAAATGGTCTGAGCATCGAACACTACACATGCCGATACCCTGGCTAGACGGTGTTGACGTACTGAGTGTAGCAGGCAGTCGCATATCGTAATACTTTTTATTAAAATGTTTAGTATTTAATCATTTTTTGGGAAGTGGGGTGTGTGGATGGTGTGTGGGAATACCTGGGGTCTGCTTAACTTGAGAATTGAGTCCAATGGCATGCAGGCGTATACATACAATTGGAATATCAAGGTTATATAATCTTATATGTGTTGACATAAATACCCATACAAATTCTTAGGATGTTTTACTATGTTTAATGATTATGAATGAGACTCATATGTAGTAGTAGGTAGGTAGTCCATGCCTTTTTACTCTTCTTTGCAGCGGTCTGTAAAAGGCCCCTTCCCCACCCAAATTTATTTTAAAAAATCATGCTGTTTTTCCCATTTTTTAAACTGAATAATTCTAAAATCGTTATTCCCCAGTCATGGATCTTTCCCCCAATTTAGACCAAAAATGCCCCTTTCCAAAACTGATAAAAACGCCCTGGTAGTGTGAGTTTGTTGGGGTGGGGTGGGGGAGGGGGGTTATTTTAAGCTGTTATTGGTGACATTTCTTTTTTGTTATCTCTTTAATGTTATTGAGAATATTTATTTAATCTTTGTTACCTGTAATCATCAAATTCTGACCCCACTACCCATCCCTTCCATACATAATTAATTATTAATTGTATCAAATTTGCTTGGCCCGTTATCTATGCTGTGCCTGTTTCATATTAAAAAAGTATTGTTACATTTAACTTGCTTTTAATGTGTATTTGTCTAGCCTTTTCCTTATTTTATATATGATTTCTTTACTATACTATATGAACACATATTTCAACAATTGGGACATTATGACTCCTGCAGTAGTGTTTTCTATGAACAATGCAGTTAACGCCAGTATGGGATACTCGCCGTTTGAAATACTTTATACACAAAGACCAAAGTTTCCTCCGTCATCACATTTACCGGATCTGATGTCTATCCCAAAAGACTACCATACCTACTTACAACAAAAGCAAGCTCGTCTTACTACCATAAGAGATGATGTGACATTACATCTGGAAAAGTCTCAGGCAGACATGGTTTGAACGTGCAAATGTAAAGACTCCGTTGACTTTATCGACAGTTGATACGTTTGCATGACAGATGAAAAAACGAGTGCAGCCAAAAAGTTCACCAATACACTGGTCCATATGTCGTGCATAATGTGCCAAGCTCACATACTTGTGTTTTGATGCATCCAACTAGCAAGAAGTAACTTCCACATCCTATTCATGTTGATCGACTTTAAACCAGCACATATTCGTCAACCAACACCATCAAGCTACTTTACTGTTATAAGTAAGGCTCCCAAAACCACATTAGCAGCGACAGCTACTCAAACTGGTCCTGACCAGTTTGCTTCTAACGAAGGCGAATCGTCCACTGATATACCAATATTCCTACTGCACGCCCGAAGCAGCGTGTTTTACAGAAACCGCGTAGATACTGTGACTCCGATCATGTTGATCCAAATGATTTTGAACAACTGTCAGTCTCGTCAGACTCTGGTGACTTTCAGAAGATCAAGCGTGTTTTAGCTCAACGCCATACAATTGATGGAATACAATATCTTGTTCACCTTGTTGGTGAATCCGCCCAAAATGCATTATGGGCCTCAGGTTCGCGTTTGAACGCGAAAGCGCATAAACAAATAGACAATAGATCGCCTCCTATGGTATAACATTGTGTCAAAATTGAGCTGGGATCATGTTACAGTTGTCATTGCGCAATTGTTTATGATATAAATTATTACACTAATTAGATATATTGTCTGTTTGTACCTACACGGTGCCAGTCATATTTAATGTATACATGTGCCAAACCCATTTGTATGCATGTTCTATATTGCTATATTGTTTGCATTTTAACACTAGTCAATGTTTACATAGATACAACAATTTGTGCAATTGTTTTGTTCATCTGAGATTTTGTACGTGGTATTACAAGTTCGGTAAATTACAATTGTATGTGTGTTACATTTGGTATTTATCTTTTATTGAATAGTTTTATAATCTCATATCCAGTATATTCTTGTCTATTAACTACATAAAATGCACAATGTGTTTAACAATTGATATAGATTAAGGGGACACATGGCAATCTTGATTTTTTAAAATCAGGCAGTACAAGTTAGTTACTAGCAATTTATTAATCCTTCATCATTGTGAATTTAAAACTGCTAGCATATATTAAGTAAAATATTAACAATTATATTTCCTTCACTATTCTACACATTTTTTAATATATTTAAAAAATGTGTAGAATAGTGAAGGAAATATAATTGTTAATTTTTTACTTAATTATATGCTAGCAGTTTTAAATTCACAATGATGCAGGATTAATAAATTGCTGTACTAATTGTAATGCCTGATATAAAACTCAAGATTGCCATGTGTCCCTTTAATTCAGTTTCAATATAGACCTCTCTAACTATATCAATATAGTTATGTTGTGTGAAATGTATATTTTAAAATATTACTATTCTGCTTGTAAGCAACAACAGAGTTGACCTTTGTGTGTAGTTAAAGGGAAATACTCCTTACTCATATAGACTGGGAAGTAATCCCAAGTTACTTCCCTTATATTTTACAGAGATTGTTACTGAGAGTTCATATGCTATTAAATGTACATAACCAGTATGCCATTTCATATTTTCTAGTCTTTTGTGTTGAATTTCATATAAATGTAAAATGTACTCCGTAAATTGGTATAATGTTTTCCTGATCATGGTAATCATTCGGAATAGTTTTCAATATTGACTACCAGTGTAAACATTGATGACAGTAGGACACAGTGATTTAAATATTGTTAATACAATCAGTAACAAATATGTCAAACTGTCTTACGATTAGAATCAAATGTTTGCCTGTTCACTTTGCTACACTGAAATTCTTAATTTTAGTTTTGCATGAAGTCGAGAGTTTATAGTGTTACGAGGATAGGTTGCAACCATTTGTTAAATCACTCTAGGTGGCGAGGTCAACAGTGTTATACTCATTAATTGACTTATATGATGCTTCTGACTATTTTATTTCCAATATGAGAGTTTACTTGTTTTCTTTGTTAAGTATGGCGAAAGTCATGTATATATGATGTATGCCTGATTTTTATCTGATGGCCACAGATAAATATTGTGAGGATGTTTATGTTATTTTGACTTTCTAGTTCTTACTGACGGGATTTATGGTAACTTGCCACATATTGTTTTAAAACTAACTGAGCTCATTTAAATTGTGTGTAATACCGTTAGGGTAAAGTGTAGGGAACTTGTAATTCTCATAGCTGTATTGCGTAAGAAAGGTTCATGTATTAACCACTTATGCCACATTGTTAAGCATAATAAAATAACACTTATTGTAATTTGTCTAGTAGACTTTATGTCGATGGAGTTTCTGTGACTCCTGATAAAATTGCACTACAATTTTAATTTTTGACGTGGGGATGTTATATCTCTCTCGATATGTGTCACGGAAACTCGCATTTTATTCATTTGGCCTTACTAGAAAAAAATTTATGTTACGAGAGTTGCTTCTCTTGTTGGAGGTTTAGGCCGCTTGTGCTAAGGACGAAAATAAAACAATACGTGAAATATCGAGGACAAAACTTTGCTGAATTATTCTTTCTATAACCACTGTCGGCATTCCCCAGAACTATAACATGACATATAGTAGAAACCAAAGGGGGTCGGCACGGTGTTGGGATGGTGTTCAAATGGTTTGGTATAGAGTCCTAAAACCCCAAATATCGAAAACCCATGTTGCTAAGTATACATATGGACAAGGGGTCCGGCTTCCAAAATGCCATTTAAGTGTAACTGGCCAGAAAAGGATTAACACGATAATCTATTCACATAGGGCTCTATTTCAAGCAATAACAAACGTGTATCTAAAAATCTTTTTCATTTGTTCATAACATGTACCACATTTTCATACCAAACGACCAATTTACACCAACACATCTAATTAGGAAGAGATCGCGTAACACCACTCTACCTCACTAAAACGAGCTACCCGCTAACGATGCAGTCAAAAACTCAACAGCCGATTTAAGACAAACATTAAATGTTTCACAAACCGTTGTTCTTCGACTTTGAATGTCCAAATGGTCTTCGGTGATATGTTTTTTCCTATTTTCGCAAATATAAATCCAAGGACGCTGCCATCTTGTTTTTGGGGGTAGGTATAAAACGCGGACTTGCGAACTAGCGGACTGCGGACTAGTATGGTATAAAATGCGGACTGGTATTTTGTGGACCATGTACATAGATGGGACAAATATATTTCGGACAGTACCTTTTATACCATATCCTGCTCGGCTTCTATATCTACGTTTAGTATAATTTATCCGACCCTTACTTGATTTCTATATGTACTGCCTATGGTCCTATCGGAGCATAACGGATATAACAAATAATGCCAAACGTTACCAGCGTTATGTACATCAGATAATAATGGCTGACATTCACAACATGCCCATCACAAGCGTTACAAAGATCAATGAGCCCGTACCCATAATTATTGGTATTTACCTAAGAACATTGAAACCAAGATCAAGCTAATAGTCTGATATCAGAATGTGGGTTAGACTTGCTTTCTACTTGGAAAAAGTCTATTCTTAAAATTATAGATACACGTATTAACTTTTATAATGCTATCCCCTCTTTACTAACTCCGAGACCTAGGTTTTCCTTTCGTAATCTAAAATCGGGAATTCAGGAATTTCATGATAAATATGTTTTAGTTCCTGCAGATAAAGCAGCTAATAATGTAATTATTGTTTGACGCCTACATTACGTCAATGTTTTATCTCTGGAACTCGGCACCACGAATTCGTATACTCCAGTTAATTCTACTGAGGATGATGTTGTTTCCGCACATATCACTCGGTGCATTACTTTCAAGGCTGGTGTAAACGATAAGCAAAATAAACTGCCTACCATGTACTGGATTCCTAAATTACATAAAAATCCGTATAAGGCTCGCTTTATTTCTAATTCTAGTGCCTGCACCACAACAAACATCTCCAAACTTTTAACTTCTTGTCTTACTGCCGTTAAAGATCACGTTAAGCTATATTGTGATAAAACTGATGAAAACTCTGGGATTAATTTATTTTGGTCTATAAAAAATTCAGGAGACGTTCTTGATAACATTTTCAATAAAGGTCAAGTTTCATCAATAAGTACTTATGACTTCTCTACTCTATATACAACCTTACCACATCATCTTATTAAAGACAAGCTAATTTCTCTTATTCAAAAAACATTCGCTAGAGAAAATACTACATTTTTGGCATGTAATAATATTAAAGCGTTTTTCACTAACGGCAGTTTAGACAATTATATGTGGACTTGCTATGAAGTTTGTGAAGCACTCATCTTCTTATTAGATAATATTTTCGTCAGGTATGGTACCACCGTTTATAGACAAATTGTTGGTATCCCTTTGGGTACGAACTGTGCACCACTTGTCGGTATCTGGATGACATACTGAACATTGACAACTCTTTCTTTCCAACTATGGTTCATAATATTTATCCTAAAGAACTTCGGCTTAATAAAGAAAATATATCTGATAATAACGCTTCTTTTCTTGATTTAGATCTCTCGATTGAAAATGGTAAAATAATTAGCAAAATCTATGACAAGAGAGATGATTTTAATTTTGACATTGTTAATTATCTCCACTTGGATGGGGATGTTCCCCGAGCAACTTCTTATGGGGTGTATCTGTCTCAACTTATTCGTTTTTCTAGAGCTTGTACTCGAGTTGAGGACTTTAATATTCGTAATCTTTGTATAACTAAAAAGTTACTCAATCAGGGTTACCGTTACCATAAACTTCGTAAAACCTTTGCAACATTTTATTATCGTAACCCTGATCTTCTTTCCAAATATAAATGTAATTTAAGGACTTTTTTGCGACAAGGACTATCACAACCTGACTTCTATGGTGATGTGATTTATAAACTTCGTAAGATTCTTGGTCATGATCACTTTCATACTATCTTTGTTAAACTTGTTAAAAAGTTTATCAAAAGAGGTTATGACCCTATCATTTTGCAACGTACTGCATGCTTGGTGGTGGACCCTTTTACAGTTCGCCACTATGCTTTCCTCTTTAATTGTACGATGACCGGACAGGCTGTGGACCCTATGATGACGCCTACCTAAAGCCCATTGGGACGGTGGCGTTTAATGTTTGTCCATGATCTTTCCTGTCGTGCCCTTAATGGTGTATTCTCTTACTGCTTTGGCTTCTGCCAAGTCATTGAGTGCCTTCATTGTGGCTTTCTAGGCTATTGTTTTTTTGTATTATATTTACACGAGCATATTTGTGTTTTACTTATATTGCCTATTGATGCTGCTTTGTTGGTTAGAGATTAGATCATGACGGGGATTTCTTTATTTACACTGTCCTGTTTTAATGGGATGACAGTACGGTAAGTGTGAGGTTTGGTGCACCCTAGAACCGGTTTAAGCCCCCAGTGGCCTACTTTGCCACTGACCGTTCCAAGGCGGTAGCCCTATTGTCAACCCTTTTGTGTTTGTGATGTCGTTTGCATTTTTTATTACTTTTGCCTTTTCGTTTGTCTGTTTGCGTGTTTGTTTTTGTGTTTTGTGGTTGACTGTCGTCCTTGAATGCTGCTTTCCCTGTCCGATATTTTTATCCTTCTTTATACTGGAATTATCTCCCTTAGTAGAAATTTCTCCATTTACCTCAAAGAAAAATTATTGAACGACTATTGTTGATATCAGTGCAAACTATACAACGCCCATGACAAACAAGGTATGAACACATTGTATAACTCTCTGACTTATTGTTAACAGTATACATAGCCTAATAAATTGGCTCCTATGCAGTTGTTTTTTTATTCTGACGTTCTATGTAACTGCATATACGCCTAATTTCCTTTGCAAAAAACCCGACTGGAAAAAATGCTCGAACACCCATGTGACTTTCGAACGAAATTGAGCAACTTATCAGACTCCTGTTCGTAAACCTTGATGATAATCTAACAAAATAATAAGTTATTTACCATTTACTTTCGGTTTTATTTTTTTCCGAAGCATATTTTAAATAATATATCGATTTTTCGTAGATCGCTATACATGTGTATTGACAATATATTGACAAGTGCGCGTTTCTCCCAACGTTGCATGCGCATGCGCATAAGTACACATTTTCCACTGTGGACAACGTGTCACGAACTACGTTGTATATAATGTACCTAGTATACAGTTTTCAAGTCTTAGGTTAACAAACGGTAATGGGCGAAGGGTGCCGGGATATTTATTATAAGTTACCCCTTCAGACATTCTCCTAAAAGAAAAATTAAAAAATCTCGCTTGTTTTATAGCCTGATCTGGGGGGAAAAGCACCTAACCATAAACCTACTGTATGTCCATGACCTAACTTAAGCTTGTTTATTTTGTTTTGTTATGTTCATTTCATTTAGTGTGTAGGGGGTGGGGTGAGTTTACGGGTGGATTCAGGGGGCGACCAACTAAAAAATCTGTAAAATATGGAAATTTATATTAAACAAGAGCTGTAAGAGAACAGCGCAGCTCGACTATTCAGAGAATAATAAATGGTATAGCCAGTATATACCATCAGAAAACAAGGCTAAAACAATGTGATGGTGGGTTGGGGGTTGGGGTGGAGCTGGGATGGGTATAGAAACTCTGGCCGATATAAAAATTATTGTTAGAATCTCATAAAAATTATAGTAAAATTTTCGGCAGGGTGTGACATTTTATTTATTTTTATCAGTTTTAATCCAAAGTTGCTGTCATTTAAAAAAAAATTGTGGTCAAAAGGCAACTCGGGGAGGGAGGGGATATCTGGCGATTTTTTTATTGTGGCCTCATTTCAGGTTTTTTTTTTATTGATATTTCCTCTGTGTATCTGAATTTAATCTAAATTGCTTTATATGTAAATGATTGCGTTCAAATTAAAATTTTAATATCCAATAATGGAAGATAAAATGAAAACAATTTCCCGCCCCCTGTCCTCCTTGTGAGGGGAGCCCATAAACCAATGGTGGGGGTGGGGGGGGGGGGGGTGCAGGACGGGGTCGCATAATTGATATAGTTGTATATTTGATAAAACAAAACAACACAGACATATTTAAAAAAAAACAAAAAAACATTCGGGTGGTGGTGGTTGGATGGTTGTGGGGCGAAACATATTGATAAAACAAAACACCACAGATATATGTGGTAGTGATGATGGTGTGTTGGGATGGTTGGGGGTTGGGGGGGGGAGGGGTTAACACAAATTGACCAAAACAACACAGAAATATGTAAAAAAAAGAGAAAAGTTTCCAGTGTGGGTGGAGGTGGGGGGGGGGGGGGGGGCGTAATGGAGGGGGGGGGGGGGCAACATAGCTTTATGTGTAAGATTTGACCAAAACAACACAGAAATATGTAAAATATATATATAAATCGAGTTTCAAGTGGGGCAGGCGGGGAGTGGGGGAGGGTGGTGGCAGGGCCACGTAAGAATTGACCAAAACGAGACAGAAATATGTAAAAAAAAAAAAAAAAAATATCGAGTTTCGAGTGGAAATATAACATAACTCCGCCGTTACTGGTCCGATCTGGTTGGTTTTCGAACTTGGTCATTAGAGATAATAAAATTTACCAAAGCAATACAGAAATATAAAAAAAATATATAGTTTAGAGTCTGGGGTGTGTGGGGGTGGGGGTGGGGTGGGAGGGGTGCGGGGGAATAGCAATATGTGTAAGAATTGACCAAAACAACAAAGAAATATGAAGAAAAAAATAGAGATTCGAGTCGGTGGGGCGGGGGGAGGAGGGTGGTGGGGGCGGGGCAACATAGCTATATGTGTAAAAATTGACCATAACAATACAGAAATATGAAGAAGAAAAAATAGTTGAGAGTCGGGGGGGGGGGGTGTGGGAGGCGGGGTGCCGAGGGGGTTGTGCGGGGCGGGGACGGGAGTAGCGGCGGAGCAACATAGATATATGTGTAAGAATTGACCAAAACAACACAGAAATATGTAAAAAAAATAAACAAATTGAGTTTCGAGTGTGGTCGTGGGGACGCCCGTGGGTGTTGGAAGGCGGGCGCGGGGGTGGGGGCAACATAGCTACATTTGTAAGAATTGACCAAAACAACACAAAAATATGTAAAAAAAAAATTAAATGAGTTTTGAGTGGGGGGAGGTTGGAGAGTGGGGTGGGGGCAACATAGCTATATGTGTTAAAATTGATCAAAACAACAGAAATATGTAAAAAGAAAAAGAAAAAAGAAGATAAATGTGTGAGGGGGAGAGGGGTGTGTGGCGGGGCGGGGAGGAAGGAGCCCATGCCCAAATATGGGTGAAGTACAAATAAGATGCATAATGATATAAGATCCCAAACCAAAATTATAACTATATATACACCAGCTTACCTGCAAACCTAGATCTGCCTTTATTGCACATTTTATGGGCCGTCACAATTTGGATTCCATGGGAGTCCAGAATTTGCGGAAGACAACATTACTTAAGCAACCCTTTACAATATACTATAAGGAAACCAATTCCCAAATTTAGTTGAGCTAGGATGGGACATTGTGCTTTATAAAAAGAAATCGTTGTGTGTTTGGTGGACCTGAACATGGTGATTTTGTTTACGAAAACAATAACTGTCACTAGTATTCAAATCCCCCATCCACGCCCCAACCCCCACCCCCAGGGTTTATGGGATGACGAGTTGTCCTTTGTCAGTTGTCTGTCGCCCGTCGTCGTCTGCTAACTTTTGCCTTGTGAACACTCTTGCAACTTCATTTTTATTATTCGGATCTTTACCAAACTGCTAATTTTCATATATTTTATATTCTCTTGATAACGATTTAAGAATGAGGAAGAGTCTTGTAGAATAATAAACGACTAAAACAAGTAATTTTAACAATACTATAAATATAACAAAAATATTACTTTTAAATCGGCATGAAATATGTGTAGTTTAAACACACTACACAATGTTTTACGATTGTAGCAATAAACAGTTCTATTCTATTCTATCGACGGTGCATGGTAGGTTGCGTATGGTGAAGTAATATGCGCAAGGAACTCTGGGTAAGAATTTTAAACAAGATGGCTGTACCCTTCGATAATTCGGAAATGTGTCAATACATTCGTGATAAATTTGGATAATCTGAGATATTTCATCTTGGCAGGTAAATTTTGAAATACCAATCGACTCAAAAAAAAATCTTATTTCAACCTGTGCATATATAATATACAAACAATGCTGTTTAAAAGCGTGAAACCTTCCCAACAGATTCCGTTGGGAAAGTCCAGTCGTAAAATGTGCAATAATCAATACACGTTGATGCTCGCCAATACGAACAATTTCAAAAGAGCATTAAACGTGTATTTTAACACACTAACAGTATACAATGTTTCAAATAACACTCTATTTTTTCCAGTATTTCAAATCTCACTCTATCTTTTTTCCAATTGCGATATGAAATTTTTACATTATATACTTGAGTTAACAATATAGTTTATATGATGTTCATGATGGGGCTGTCGAGAACACAAACAAGGTATGAACACATTGTATAACTCAAGGCCTTACTGTTAAAAATATAATCTATATACTGTACCACAGACACAGGCACCCGCCACAGAGCTAGGATATACTTAATTACCACAGGCACAGGCAGCCGCCACAGAGCTAGGATATACTTTGAGTGATTAAAATATCAATTAATTGATTTCTGGACCCAAACAAATGTTTGTTTTATATATATGTATATATATATTATATACTGAAAGGAACTGAACTCCTAAACTCCTAAAATGGCCAAAAACACCAACAGTTCTATACTACTTGTTATTGCTCTGTACGTAAGATAGCTTGTGCTACATAACTTGCTCACGTCACAAGTAGAATTATACATATAACCACTAAAACATAAACTGTCATTCAATCTCTCGTATTTTGTTTGTACATGTTGTACCAGAGAGGAAGATGGCACGACTGAAACATAATGGGATAATAAACTCGAACGGATACCTGAAGCACCGAAACTGAAAGTTGTCGTGGTAGCTGTGAATTTCGATAATTTCACGAGTGAATGTTTTTTCATCCACATACGGCCATTGTGATTCCAGAACTTTGTCCAATCAGATGTCTTCTTTTAAAAAACTTCATTCTGAAATCGTCTAACCGGTTAAAGGTAAAATGTACCTTCGATCCTGAAATTATCGAAATATACAGCTTCCACGACAACTTTCGGTTTCGGTGCTTCAGGTCGAATTAATTATCCCATTATGTTTCAGCCGTTTTGAACGCATGCCACCAAGTTATATATTATATACTTACCAGAAAAGCGTCATTGATTCGAGAACAACAATAGTCTCTCCACAAAGATAAACGCATGCATTTTAAAGAACGGTCGGTTACACTGCCATACATTGTGGTGAATTGAATTCTAACGTCTACATTTCATGCATACTACGTGTATTTATGTGTGGGAAGTCAACTGACCTTACGACGTTTACACAAACATTGACTCTGTTGTGAGTCGATTGTTATCAGACTATGTATTAAATAAAGATGCAGTAGAGAAAATGGATATACAGAGGCAAGAGCATTGTTATACGTGTACGTAGTCGCCTACTGCAGTAAAGCATGCCATCAGTCAGAAAAATAGAAAGTCAGTCATGCTCAGAGTACTGTTGACATTACATAGGTTAATGCCATGCTTGTAAGAAAAAACACTGACCACGTCATCGGAATGTAACCAATACGGGCGTATACACACTGACAAGAAACATTTCAATTGTGAAAAGTGCGACATGTCAGGCCAGAATCCATTTACGTGTACGTTATGTAACAGGGCATTCTGTCAACAAGACAGTCACGATAATCACATGCGTACACACACTGGCGGAAATCCGTTTACATGTACCGTATGTAACAAGACATTTGCACATGAACGCAATCTCATAAGAAACAGATTAATACACACTGGCGAGAAGCCATTTACATGTACAGTATGTAACAAGTCATTCACAGAACGAGGAACTCTCAACACTCACATGTTAATACACACTGGCGAGAAGCCACATACATGTACTAAATGTGGTAACTCATTCACACATCTAAGAAGTCTCAAACTTCACATGTTAAATCACACTGGCGAGAAGCCGCATACATGTACAGTATGTGATAAATCATTTAACCGATGTGGAACTCTCAAAAAACACATGTTAATACACACTGGCGAGAAGCCGCATACATGTACAGTATGTGATAAAACATTCACACATCTAGGACATCTCAATACTCACATGTAAATACACACTGGCGAGAAGCCACATACATGTACTAAATGTGGTAACTCATTCACACATCTAGGAAGTCTCAAACTTCACATGTTAAAACACACTGGCGAGAAGCCGCATACATGTACAGTATGTGATAAATCATTTAACCGATGTGGAACTCTCAAAAAACACACGTTAATACACACTGGCGAGAAGCCGCATACATGTACAGTATGTGATAAAACATTCACACATCTAGGACATCTCAATACTCACATGTTAATACACACTGGTGAGAAGCCACATACATGTACTAAATGTGATAACTCATTCACACATCTAGGAAGTCTCAAACTTCACATGTTAAAACACACTGGCGAGAAGCCGCATACATGTACAGTATGTGATAAATCATTCAACCAAAGAGGAACTCTCAATACTCACATGTTAATACATACTGGCGAGAAGCCGCATACATGTACAGTATGTGATAAATCATTCAACCAAAGAGGAACTCTCATTACTCACATGTTAACACATACTGACGAGAAGCCGCATATATGTACTAAATGTGATAACTCATTCACACACCTAGGAAGTCTCAAACGTCACATGTTAAAACACACTGGAGAGAGGCTGTATAGATGTACAGTATGTGACAAGTCATTTAGAGAACGAGCATATCTCAGTAGACACATGCGTATACATATTGGCGAGATGCCGTATACATGTACGGTATGTGACTAGTCATTCACACAACGAGGAAATCTCAGAACTCACATGTTAATACACACTGGCGAGAAGCCATATACATGTACAGAATGTGATAAATCATTCACACAACTAGGACATCTCAAGAAACACGCCTTAATACATACTGGCGAGAAGCCACATACGTGTACTTAATGTGATAACTCATTCACACACCTAGGAAGTCTCAAACTTCACATGATAAATCACACTGGAGAGAGGCCGTATACATGTACGGTATGTGACAAGGCATTTAGAGATCGAGCATACCTTAGTAGACACATGCGTATACTCACTGGCGAGATGTCGTATACTTGTATGGTATGTGACAAGTCGTTCACAGAACGAGGAAATCTCAATACTCACATGGTAATACGCACTGACGAGAAGCCGCATACATGTACTAAATGTGATAAGACATTCACACGACTAGGAAGTTTCAAACGTCACATGCAAATACACTCTGGAGAGAAGCCACTGTAAAATTACCTGTACAGTATGTGAAGAGTCATTCGCACATTTGGAAATCATAAAAAAATCACATGGTAATCCACATTGGCAGACAGTTATTGACGTGTAAAGTATGTTGCGAGACCTTTACACGACGAGGACATCTCAACAGTCACGTGTTAATAAACACGTTGTTTACGTGAAATTGTGTTATCTGACTAATCTTGGTTTACATGTACATATGATTTTACATACTGGCGATAACATATATAGAAGCCAGGTGTGTAAAGATAGTATTTGCAATCACATCTAATCATTTCTATGTGGATGTTCACAGCAGCGAGAAGCATTTCAAATGTAGGAATTAGAGACATGTGATTCATGCACTCTCAAAAACAGATGTGCACATAGACTGTTAGCGTGTACATAATGGGAACCATCTTAAATATATTAAATGGTCTAAGCATCGAACACTACACATGCCGATACCCTGGCTAGACGGTGTTGACGTAATGAGTGTAGCAGGCAGTCGCATATCGTAATAATCTTTATTAAAATGTTTAGTATTTAATCATTTTTTGGGAAGTGGGTGTGTGGATGGTGTGTGGGGATACCTGGGGTCTGCTTAACTTGAGAATTGAGTCCAATGGCATGCAGGCGTATACATACAATTGGAATATCAAGGTTATATAATCTTATATGTGTTGACATAAATACCCATACAAATTCTTAGGATGTTTTACTATGTTTAATGATTATGAATGAGACTCATATGTAGTAGTAGGTAGGTAGTCCATGCCTTTTTACTCTTCTTTGCAGCGGTCTGTAAAAGGCCCCTTCCCCACCCAAATTTATTTTAAAAAATCATGCTGTTTTTCCCATTTTTCATGCTGTTTTTCCCATTTTTTAAACTGAATAATTCTAAAATTGTTATTCCCCAGTCATTGATCTTTCCCCCAATTTAGACCAAAAAGGCCCCTTTCCAAAACTGATAAAAACGCCCTGGTAGTGTGAGTGTGTTGGGGTGGGGTGGGGGAGGGGGATTATTTTAAGCTGTTATTGGTGACATTTCTTTTTTGTTATCTGTTTAATGTTATTGAGAATATTTATTTAATCTTTGTTACCGGTAATCATCAAATTCTGACCCCACTACCCATCCCTTCCATACATAATTAATTATTAATTGTATCAAAGTGCTTTGCCCGTTATCTATGCTGTGCCTGTTTCATATTAAAAAAGTATTGTTACATTTAACTTGCTTTTAATGTGTATTTGTCTAGCCTTTTCCTTATTTTATATATGATTTCTTTACTATACTATATGAACACATATTTCAACAATTGGGACATTATGACTCCTGCAGTAGTGTTTTCTATGAACAATGCAGTTAACGCCAGTATGGGATACTCGCCGTTTGAAATACTTTATGCACAAAGACCAAAGTTTCCTCCGTCATCACATTTACCGGATCTGGTGTCTATCCCAAAAGACTACCATACCTACTTACAACAAAAGCAAGCTCGTCTTACTACCATAAGAGATGATGTGACATTACATCTGGAAAAGTCTCGGGCAGACATGGTTTGAACGTGCAAATGTAAAGACTCCGTTGACTTTATCGACAGTTGATACGTTTACATGACAGATGAAACATCTTGTGCAGCCAAAAAGTTCACCAATACACTGGTCCATATGTCGTGCATAATGTGCCAAGGCTCACATACTTGTGTTTTGATGCATCCAACTAGGAAGAAATTACTTCCACATCCTATTCATGTTGATCGACTTTAAACCAGCACATATTCGTCAACCAACACCATCAAGCTACTTTACTGTTATTAGTAAGGCTCCCAAAACCACATTAGCAGCGACAGCTACTCAAACTGTTCCTGACCAGTTTGCTTCTAACGAAGGCGAATCGTCCACTGATATACCAATATTCCTACTGCACGCCCGAAGCGTGTTTTACAGAAACCGCGTAGATACTGTGACTCCGATCATGTTGATCCAAATGATTTTGAACAACTGTCAGTCTCGTCAGACTCTGGTGACTTTCAGAAGATCAAGCATGTTTTAGCTCAACGCCATACAATTGATGGAATACAATATCTTGATCACCTTGTTGGTGAATCCGCCCAAAATGCATTATGGGTCTCAGGTTCGTGTTTGAACGCGAAAGCGCATAAACAAATAGACAATAGATCGCCTACTGTGGTATAACATTGTGTCAAAATTGAGCTGGGATCATGTTACAGTTGTCATTGCGCAATTGTTTATGATATAAATTATTACACTAATTAGGTATACTGTCTGTTTGTACCTACACGGTGCCAGTCATATTTGAATTATATTTGATTTATACATGTGCCAAACCCATTTGTATGCATGTTCTATATTGCTATATTGTTTGCATTTTAACACTAGTCAAGGTTTACATAGATACAACAAATTGTGCAATTGTTTTGTTCATCTGAGATTTTGTATGTGGTATTACAAGTTCGGTAAATTACAATTGTATGTGTGTTAACATTTGGTATTTATCTCTTATTGAATAGTTTTATAATCTCATATCCAGTATACTCTTGTCTATTAACTACATAAAATGCACAATGTGTTTAACAATGGATATAGATTAAGGGGACACACGGCAATCTTGATTTTTTAAAAACTCACGGCGTCCCGTTAGTTTTTCTCTTAACTTCAATTTGTTCAATCATTAATATTAATTGTTAGAATAGTTCAAGGCAAATTGTTTTTACATATTTTTGACTTTTGATAATATTGCACCAATAATATATTTAAAAAATGTGTAGAATAATGAAGGAAATATAATTGTTAATTTTTTACTTAATTATATGTTGCAGTTTTAAAGTCACAATGATGCTGGATTAATAAATTGCTGTACTAATTGTAATGCCTGATATAAAACTCAAGATTGCCATGTGTCCCTTTAATTCAGTTTCAATATAGACCTCTCTAACTATATCCATATAGTTATGTTGTGTGAAATATTTATTTTAAAATATTACTATTCTGCTTGTAAGCAACAACAGAGTTGACCTTTGTGTGTAGTTAAAGGGAAATACTCCTTACTCATATAGACTGGGAAGTAATCCCAAGTTACTTCCCTTATATTTTACAGAGATTGTTACTGAGAGTTCATATGCTATTAAATGTACATAACCAATATGCCATCACATATTTTCTTGTCTTTTGTGTTGAATTTCATATACATGGTAAATGTACTCCGTAGTTTGGTATAATGTTTTCCTGATCATGGTAATCATTCGGAATAGTTTTCAATATTGACTATCAGTGTAAGCAATGATGACAGTAGGACACAGTGATTTGAATATTGTTAATACAATCAGTAACAAATATGTCAAACTGTCTTATGATTAGAATCAAATGTTTGCCTGTTCACTTTGCTACACTGAAATTCTTAATTTTAGTTTTGCATGAAGTCATGAGTGTATAGTGTTACAAGGATATGTTGCAACCATTTGTTAAATCACTCTAGGTGTCGAGGTTAACAGTGTTATATTGTGTTTTACTTATATTGCCTATTGATGCTGCCTTGTTGGTTAGAGTTTAGATCATGGCGGGGATTTCTTTATTTACACTGTCCTTTTTAATGGGATAACAGTAGGGTAAGTGTGAGGTTTGGTGCACCCTAGAACCGGTTTAAACCCCCAGTGGCCTACTTTGCCACTGACCGTTCGAAGGCGGTAGCCCTATTGTCGACCCTTTTGTGTTTGTGATGTCGTTTGCATTTTTTATTACTTTTGCCTTTTCGTTTGTCTGTTTGCGTGTTTGTTTTCGTGTTTTGTGGTTGACTGTCGTCCTTGAATGCTGCTTTCCCTGTCCGATATTTTTATCCTTCTTTATACTCATTAATTTACTTACGAGGGTCATTCAATAAGTTCTGTCACTAACGCGTTTTAACAATTATGTGCTCATTCTGAGTGTTGATGTTTGGTACCAAATGAAAGAGGGTTTCAATACCATTCCATTAATGGTAAAATGAATGCTGTATCTTTTGTGTAACGAAAGTTATGGAACATTTAATACACATCACTTATACATACTGAGGCATTTTCGTCCTGAGTTTTTTCAGGTATGTTAATTGTTACTTTTTTAAATGCCTGTTTCTCTTTAAGTACTTGTCGAAGATCTTTGAAATTTCTCATACATTACCAGTTTTATCTGTGCATTACAAGATTCGGAATTTAAGCATGGTAGATGAGAAGGCATTGTCTTAGAAATTAACATTAAAAGCTAACCTGTAAAATTAATTTAATGATAAATGGACATTAAATGGAAGAGCAGTCTTCTGAAATAGCTTTTTGGATGATCAATATTTTCTCTAAACATTGTACAAAATTCTACAATAATGTGTTGAATATGAAATTTAAACACTGAAGGACTAGGATTTGTAAAACAAATATGTTAACATATTAATACTATGATAATAATCACGACATTTAAAAGATATTATAACATTTCCGTGAACAAAATGAAGAAAATCAGTGTTATTTCTTCTAAAATTAAGGGATGTGCATTTACTCATATCTGGTTTGCAGTAAGATCTTTTCGAATTCTCGACAATCATTTTCATGGATTATGGGCGAATAACTACAGATGGCGTACAACAAAATTTAAAAGCATAGAATTATTGAAATAATTTTTACAACGTTTTGTAACAAGGACATTTTCAGAGATGCCAGTATCCAAAAGGTATGGTAGGGGGAGGTAATTCAGGGGTATAAATAACCGGAAAGTTTTCATTTTGGTTGTGGAATTTAAGAGAGCGAACCCAGTAGTACTATACATACACTACTTTATCTCAGTGTAATATCCAGTTCAAAGGATATATGCCTAGTGACAGAACTTTTTGAGGCACCCTCGTATATGATGCTTCTGATTATTTTATTTCCAAAATGAGCGTTTACTTGTTTTCTTTGTTAAGTATAGCGAAAGTCATGTATATATGATGTATGCCTGATTTTTATCTGATGGCCACAGATTAATATTGTGAGGGTGTTTGTGTTATTTTGACTTTCTAGTTCTTATTGACGGTATATATGGTAACTTGCCACATATTGTTTTAAAACTAACTGAGCTAATTTAAATTGTGTGTAATACCTTAGGGTAAAGTGTAGGGAACTTGTAATTCTCAAATGCTGTATTGAGTAAGAAAAGTTCATGTATTAACCACTTATGCCACATTGTTAAGCATAAAATAACAATTATTGTAATTTGTCTAGTAGATGGAGTTTCTGTGACTCCTGATAAAATTGCACTACAATTTTAAATTTTGACGGTGGGATGGTATATCTCTCTCGATATGAGTCGCCAGAACTATAACGTGACATATAGTAGAAACCAAAGGGGGTCGGCACGGTGTTGGGATGGTGTGCAAATGGTTTGGTATAGATTCCTAAAACCCCAAATATCGAAAACCCATGTTGCTAAGTATACATATGGACAAGGGGTCCGGCTTCCAAAATGCCATTCTGTGCAGAGAACATGTGTAACTGGCCAGAAAATAAAGGATTAACACGATAATCTATTCACGTAGGGCTCTATTTCAAGCAATAACGCACGTGTATCTAAAAATCATATTCATTTGTTCTTAACATGTACCACCTTTTCCCACCAGACCATCGAAACGACTAATTTACACCAACACATCCAAGTAGGAAGAGATCGCGTAACACTACTCCACCTCACTAAAACGAGCTTCCCGCTAACGGTGCAGTCAAAAACTCAACAGCCGATTGAAGACAAACATTAAATGTTCACAAACCGTTGTTCTTCGACTGTGAATGTCCAAATGGTCTTCAGTGATACGTTTTTTCCTATTTTCACAAATATTTCACAAATATAAATCCAAGGACGCTGCCATCTTGTTTTTGGGGGTAGGTATAAAACGCGGACTAACACGCGCGGACTTGCGAACTAGCGGACTGCGGACCAGTATGGTATAAAATGCGGACAGGTATTTTGTGGACCATGTACATAGATGGGACAAATATATTTCGGACAGTACCTTTTATACCATATCCTGCTCGGCTTCTGTATCTACGTTTAGTATAATTTATCCGACCCTTACTTGATTTGTATATGTACTGCCTATGGTCCTATCGGAGTATAACGGATATAACAAATAATGCCAAACGTTACCAGCGTTATGTACATCAGATAATAATGGCTGACATTCACAACATGCCCATCACAAGCGTTACATAGATCAACGAGCCCGTACCCATAATTATTGGTATTTACCTAAGAGATCAAGCTAATAGGTTACATTGCACCATTGCGTTTGTGCTTCCGTGGTGTATAGTCAAATAGTGCCTAATAAAAAACGTTTCCCTGCCTTACTAGTGATACACAATGCATACTTCTGATTGCTTTTTGTTATTATTATCTATAATTCAGCCAAATGATGTATTGTGAACATTTATTAGTGTTTGTTTGAGATATTTAATTATAATTGACATAGATAGTAAAGCGAAAGTAGAAATGGGGTAAATCTATCTGTGACGTGTCAAAATAGAACGTGACGTCATTCAACAGATTGGCTTGTTCTTACATGATACATGACCCCCTGTTTTTATTGCATTTTTCTATTGGCGGACGCTCGATCGTTTGATTGATACGTGTTTTAAAATTTTCTACGGAGAAAAATGCGCATTTCTTATCTCTTTATATACATTCGTCCTATATAAAACAAAGAAGGAAAATCAATGGTGCACTGTCACCTAATAGTCTGATATTAGAATGTGGTTTATACTTGAATTATCTCCCTTAGTAGAAATTTCTCCATTTACCTCAAAGGAAAAGTATTGAACGACTATTGTTGATATCAGTGCAAACTATACAACGCCCATGACAAACAAGGTATGGACACATTGTATAACTCTCTGACTTACTGTTAACAGTATACAATGTTTCAAATATCACTCTATTTTTTCCAATATTTCAAATATCACTATTTTTTTCCAATTGCGATATGAAATGTTTACATTAGGTACCGACCATTTTGATTTCTGGGTGGGGGGGGGGGGGGGGGGGGGGGTGGGGGAGGTCTGGCTCCCTCTTCAGTCTATAAAATAAGATAAATGTAGATCTACTTCATCAGTCACTGGATTCAACATGGAGATGCTTAACCACAATCTGGCTACATCCACAACTTCTGCTCAGAAATGTATTGAAATCTCCAGTTGAAATGAGTTGTAGAAGACAGTGATAGTATTCATGGTTGTAATAAATGAGATGTGCATAGATCATGGTAGTAATACATGTGGTATACATTAGTCATGGCAGTTATAAATGTAGTATACACTGGCAATGGTGGCAGTAACTGTGTTGTATAAAGTGTTATGGTAGTAATTTGGTATACATTGATCATGGTAGTAATGAACATGATATTCCTATAAAGTCATGGTTATAATTAATGTGGTATACATAAGTCATGGTTGTAATAAGGCCATTATATTTTGATAATTCGTTTTACGAACCCGCCAACGACAATTAGTTTTTCCCCTTCCTCCTGCAACTATTCTCTGTCTTGATGGTTCTTAAAAATAATAAAAAATAATGGCCTAAATGTGATATACATTGGTCATGGTAGTATGTAAATATTGCAATCCTGTGAGGGTGACAATGAACATTTGTCAACCTTCTAAGGCTATTTATTTTATTATACTGAAAAATATGTTTGAAAAATATATTTGGTTCTGCTAAATATTCCTTTGAAATACATGGTCACTTCTCTCTGTTCCAAATCACTATTTTCAGCACCTAGAAAACATTTTTTGGAGGATGGTTCTTTATGTTCTTTCGGAATCTTCAGCTGTGAACTCACGAGTAAACTTCAAATCATCTTCAGGAAGTTGTGCAAACTGTGTCAGCCATTTTAGTAAATGTTCACTGATGTTCATTTGTGTATGTAGACATAACTTTTCAGCATTGGACATCCCAATACATAATTATAAACTTGCTTTGACTTCACAATCATAAGACTGGGGTGACATTACATATTATACTGGGGTGACATTACAAAGCAGTAACTCACTCCACATTACAAGCGATATGCGATATTACAAAAATCTGAAAATAACAGTCTTTGTACATTGAACATGGATGTTTGACATGAGGTATATTATTAATAAATATGGTATCAGTGGTTATGGTAGTAATAAATGTTGTATGCATAGCTCATGGTAGTAATACATGGGGTATTCAGTGGTCATGGTAATAATGAATGGTGGATTCAGTGGTCATGATAGTAATAAATGTGGTATTTAGTCTTAGTAGTCATGGTAGTACTAAATGTGATATACAGTGGTCATGATAGTAATACTTGCAATATGCAGTGGTCATGGTAGTAGAACATGAGGTAAAGAGTACCCATGACAGTTATAGATGTGATGTACTTTGGGCATGTTAGTTATCAATGTAGTATGCAGTGGTCATGATAGTATTACAATACAAGGGTTCTGGTACTTGTACGATGGACTTTGTGAATATCATCAACAAGTAAATGGACTAAGAAGCAGCTTCAGCCACATGCAATGCCAGGTTACAGACAAAGCCATGCGCTATATGCCAGTGTTAATAAGAATGGTTTGGAACATGGTAGTCATTGCCCAGTACAAAACGATCCCCTACCAAACTAAACATCCAGTCAATTCATAATTCAGAAGAGCAAAAGGGGGCTCACATAGAAAAACAGACAAGTACAAGCATAACTAAATATTAACACCAGCACATGAAGTTCTATCCATCAAATATGGAAAGATCCGTATTAAACAAAAGAGCTGTGGAAAGGACAGCATTCTCCACTATTCAAGGTCAATTTTAAACAAGGTCACTGACATTCTATCTCACCAACCATGGTGCCAGTTCATTCACAAGGTCAAGTCTTAATTGTGGAGGTTAATAGGTGGTGGCGACTGAAGTGAGGGTGTAGGGGTGCGGGGAGGGGGTGGTCAGTGAACATATATACCAAATATCAAAGCAAGACCTTCAATACCCCAGAAAGAATATGAACTTGAAGAGGGTGGGGAGGGAAAGTGAAGTGTTACTGAATAGGGTAAAAAACACAGAAATAATACAATATTTTCATTGGAGATGGAGGTTGAGAGGAGATGGTTGGGAAGGGGATGGAAGAGAACAGGATGGATGCAGACATGGTAACTGAAGAATAGAATAAATATTTGTCTATCTGGGGTGATGGTGGTGGTGGTGTAGGAGTGGGGGAAGGTGCGGCTTGTATAGGGCTAATGATATATACAGGCTTGCCATTGTTATTGGATGTATGCAGTGAGTTTCATTGAAATATATGAAGCTGCTTAAACTTTTTTAACTGAAACTCTAAGTAAATATCATCTGGCTAAAATGAAATAAAAAGTTATGAAACAGGATTGTGTCTGTAATTGATGCCATTTGTCAAGCTCCTTTGGCTGTGAGATATATGGCTAGTGGGTATTGAAATAAATGGACTTGCCAACAAATAAAATAAAAGCAATTCTTAGTCGAAAAATAAAGGCTACACATTTTCTAAAATACAATACAGAAAATATTTATCCAGAAAAAGGGCAATAATTTTGCTAAAATGCAATACAGAGTTATGGAACATGTGTCTGCTAGCATTCACGCTTTACTGGTTGTATTAATAATTAACAATCACCTATTGAAATAAAGGACTGACCTAAACATTTTAACCAGCATTTTGAAGTCGAAAAAAACGACATAACTTTGCTTAAAAATATGGTACATGTGTCTACTAGTGCCCTTGATATTCCAAGTTTACTGAAGTTTTGTTGATGTACGACTTTAAGTTGTTAAAATAAATGGACTTCGTCAAAAAATAACTTTAACCAGACATTCAAAGTAATAAAAAAAACATGCTTTTGCTTAAATGCCATACAGAGTTATGGAACCTGTGTCTACCAGTGTCCTTGATGGTACTGATGAAATATTTCAAGTTTCACTGACCAGTGGGTGCTGAAATAACAGGATTTGGCTAACAACTGAAAACCAACCTGACGACGCAGACGTTGAGTAGATCTACAACAGCTCTTCTTATTCTACGAATAGTAAAACTTAAAAAAAAAATATTCTGGCTTTTAAGTTCACGAAAAAAATTAATCTGGCCAGTCTCTTAGGCGAAATAAAAATCCCGGCTTTAAAGAAATGAAAAAAAAATAATTCCGGCTCAAAGGAAAATCCCAGTTTTTACTGTTAAAAATATAATCTATATACTGTACCACAGACACAGGCACCCGCCACAGAGCTAGGATATACTTACCACAGGCACAGGCACCCGCCACAGAGCTAGGATATACTTAGAGTGATTGAAATATCAATTAATTGATTTCTGGACCCAAACAAATGTTTTTTTATATATATGTATATATATATTATAATCTGAAAGGAATTGAACTCTTAAAATGGCCAAAAACACCAACAGTTCTATACTACTTGTTATTTCTCTGGACGTAAGATAGCTTGGGCTACATAAATTGTTCACGTCACAAGTAGAATTATACATATAACCACTAAAACATAAACTGTCATTCAATCTCTCGTACTTTGTTTGTACCAGAGAATCAAATAATAAATTGAAATATGCCAACTAGGGCGAATATCAGTTCAATGACAGGAAGATGGCACGACTGAAACATAATGGAATAATAAACTCGAACGGATACCTGAAGCACCGAAACTGAAAGTTGTCGTGGAAGCTGTGCATTTCGATAATTTCATGAGTGAATGTTTTTTCATCCACATCCGGCCATTGTGATTCCAGAACTTTGTCCAGTCAGATGTCTTCTTTTAAAAAACTTCATTCTGAAATCGTCTAACCGGTTAAAGGTTAAATATACGTTCGATCCTGAAATTATCGAAATTTACAGCTTCCACGACAACTTTCGGTTTCGGTGCTTCAGGTATCAGTTCGAGTTAATTATCCCATTATGTTTCAGCCGTTTTGAACGCATGCCACCAAGTTAGTTTGAGTTCAATACCTTTCAGTATATTATATATATACATATATATAAACATTTGTTTGGGTCCAGAAATCAATTTATTAATATTTTAATCACTTTAAGTCCATCTTTTACTATCCTAAGCGGTATAACTCACTGACTTACTGTTAAATAAATAGCGTCTGAATTCTTTTTCTTGCAGGTGGTGATAATGAAAGAAGTAAAACATCAACTGTTTATTATATACTTACCAGAAGAGCGTCATTGATTCGAGAACAACAATACTCTCTCCACAAAGATGAACGCATGCATTTTAAAGAACGGTCGATTACACTGCCATACATTGTGGTGAATTGAATTCTAACGTCTACATTTCATGCATACTACGTGTATTTATGTGTGGGAAGTCAACTGGCCTTTCGACGTTTACACAAACATTTACTCTGTTGTGAGTCGGTTGTTATCAGACTATGTATTAAATAAAAGTGCTGTAGAGAAAATGGATATACACAGGCAAGGGCATTATACGCGTACGTAGTTGCCTACTGCAGTAAAGCTTGAAATCGTCGTTTCATCCGTCAGAAAAATAGAAAGTCAGTCATGCTCAGAGTACTGTTGACATTACATAGGTTAATGCCATGCTTGTAAGAAAAAACACTGACCACGTCATCGGAATGTAACCAGTATGGGCGTATACACACTGACAAGAAACATTTCAGTTGTGAAAAGTGCGACATGTCAGGCCAGAATCCATTTACGTGTACGTTATGTAACAAGGCATTCTGTCAACGAGACAGTCACGATAATCACATGCGTACAAACACTGGCAGAAATCCGTTTACATGTACAGTATGTAACAAGACATTTGCACATGAACACAATCTCATAAGACATAGATTAATACACACTGGCGAGAGGCCATTTACATGTACAGTATGTAACAAGTCATTCACAGTACGGGGACATCTCAACACTCACATGTTAATACACACTGGCGAGAAGCCGCACAAATGTACAGATTGTGATAAAACATTCAACCAAAGAGGAACTCTCAAAAAACACATGTTAATACACACTGGCGAGAGGCCATTTACATGTACAGTATGTAACAAGTCATTCACAGTACGGGGACATCTCAACACTCACATGTTAATACACACTGGCGAGAAGCCGCACAAATGTACAGATTGTGATAAATCATTCAACCAAAGAGGAACTCTCAAAAAACACATGTTAATACATACTGGCGAGAAGCCGTTTACATGTACAGTATGTAACAAGTCATTCACAGAACGAGGAAATCGCAATGCTCACATGGGAATACACACTGGCGAAACACCGTTTACATGTTCAGTATGTAACAAGTCATTCACAGAACGAGTAACTCTCATTACTCACATGCTAATACACACTGGCGAGAAGCCGCATACATGTACAGTATGTGATAAATCATTTACACAACTAGGGCATCTCAGTACACACATGTTAATACACACTGGCGAGAAGCCACATACATGTACTAAATGTGATAACTCATTCACACACCTAGGAAGTCTCAAACTTCACATGTTAAAACACACTGGAGAGAGGCTGTATACATGCCCAGTATGTGAGAAGGCATTTAGAGATCGAGCATATCTCAGTAGACACATGCGTATACACACTGGCGAGAAGCCGTATACATGTACAGTATGTGACAAGTCATTCACAGAACGAGGAAATCTCAATACTCACATGGTAATACACACTAACGAGAAGCCGCTTACATGTACTGAATGTGATAAAGCATTCATACAAGTAGGAAGTCTCCAACTTCACATGTTAAAACACGCTGGAGAGAAGCCGTTTACATGTGCAGTATGTGACAAGGCATTTAGCCATGGAGCATATCTCAGTAGACACATGCGTATACACACTGGTGAGATGCCCTATACATGTACAGTATGTGACAAGTCATTCACAGAACAAGGAAATCTCAATACTCACATGTTAATACACACTGGCGAGAAGCCGTATACATGTACAGTATAACTAGGACATCTCAATAAACACGTGTTAATACACAATGGCCAGAAGCCACATACGTGTACTAAATGTGATAATTCATTCACACACCTAGGAAGTCTCAAACGTCACATGTTAAAACACACTGGAGAGAGGCTGTATACATGTACAGTATGTGACAAGGCATATAGAGATCGAGCATATCTCAGTAGATACATGCGTATACACACTGGCGAGATGCCGTATACATGTACGGTATGTGACAAGTCATTTACAGAACGAGGAAATCTCAATACTCACATGGTAATACACACTGACGAGAAGCCGCATACATGCACTGTATGTGATAAATCATTCACACGACTAGGAAGTCTCAAACGTCACATGCAAATACACTCTGGAGAGAAGCCACTGTAAAATTAACTGTACATTATGTGATTATGTGGGAAATCATAAAATATCACATGGTAATCCACATTGGCAATCAGTTATTAACGTGTAAAGTATGTTGCGAGACATTTAGACAACGAGGACATCTCAACAGTCACGTGTTAATACACGTTGTTTACGTGAAATTGTGTAATCTGACTAATCTTGGTATACATGTACATATGATTTTATATACTGGCGATAACAGATATAGGAGCCAGGTGTGTAAAGAAAGTATTTGCAATCACATCTAATCACCTTTCTATGTGCATGTTCACAGCAGCGAG
Source organism: Cyrtodaria siliqua (assembly GCA_037043455.1). NCBI lineage: Eukaryota > Metazoa > Mollusca > Bivalvia > Adapedonta > Hiatellidae > Cyrtodaria > Cyrtodaria siliqua. The sequence continues at coordinate 121,593 of JAWPHD010004284.1, read as the reverse complement.
AAGCATTTCAAATGTAGGAATTAGAGACATGTCATTCATGCACTCTCAAAACAGATGTGTACATAGACTGTTAACGTGTACATAATGGGAACCATCAGTCAAATGGTCTGAGCATCGAACACTACACATGCTGACACCCTGGCTAGACGGTATTGACGTACTGAATGTAGCATGCAGCCGCAAATCGTAACAATCTTTATCTGTAATAATCTTTATATGCCAGTCTTACCGATGAAATCAACTGTGGATATGAACACATGCATATACGTACTGCAGAGAAAGGAACACATACATAAACGTACTGCAGAGAAATGAACACATGCCTATATGAACTGCAGTGAAAGGAACACATGCGTATACATACTGCAGAGATATGAACACATGTGTATATGTACTGCAGAGAAAGGAACACATGCGTATACATATTGAACAGACGTATATACATATTGAAGATATAGGAACACATGCGTATACATACTGAAGAGAAATGAACACATACGTATACATACTGTAGATAACAAATGCGTATACAGGCTGAAGATAAAGTAACACATGCGTATACATACTGAAGATAAAGTAACACATGCGTATACATACTGAAGATAACTGAACACATACGTATACATACTGTAGATAACACATGCGTATACATACTGAAGATAAGGTAAACACATGCGTATACATACTGAAGAGAAATGAACACATGCGTATACATACTGTAGATAACACATGCGTATACATACTGAAGATAAAGTGACACATGCGTATACATACTGAAGATAACACATGCGTATACATACTGAAGATAACACATGCGTATACATACTGAAGATAAAGAAACACATGCGGATACATACTGAAGATAACACATGCGTATACATACTGAAGATAAAGTAACACATGCGGATACATACTGAAGATAAGGTAACACATGCGGATACATACTGAAGATAACACATGCGTATACATACTGAAGATAAAGAAACACATGCTATACATACTGAAGATAAAGCAACACATGCATATACATACTGAAGATAACACATGCGTATACATACTGAAGATAACACATGCGTATACATACTGAATATAACACATGCGCATACATACTGAAGATAAAGTAACCCATGCTTATACATACAACTGAATATAACACATGAATATACATCCTGAAGATAACACATGCGTATACAAACTGAAGATAACACATGCGTATACATACTGAAGATAACACATGCATATACATACTGAAGATAACACATGCGTATACATACTGAAGATAACACATGCGTATACATACTGAAGACAAAGTAACCCATGCGTATACATACTGAAGATAAAGTAACACGTGCGTATACATACTGAATATAACACATGCGTATACATACTGAAGATAACACATGCGTATACATACTGAAGACAAAGTAACCCATGCGTATACATACTGAAGATAAAGTAACACGTGCGTATACATACTGAAGATAACACATGCGTATACATACTGAAGATAACACATGCATATACATACTGAAGATAAAGTAACCCATGCGTATACATACTGAAGATAAAGTAACACGTGCGTATACATACTGAATATAACACATGCATATACATACTGAAGATAAAGTAACACATGCGTATACATACTGAAGATAAAGTTACAAATACTGAAGAGAAATGAACACATACGTATACATACTGACGAGAAACCGGCTACATTTAAAAATGTGACGTGTTTTTTCAGTTGATATAAATGGCAAGATTATTGCAAAATTTTCACAATCATCATATGTTGTCAGACATGTACACAATGTAGGGACACTGTTTACATTGACCAAGGGTCCATATAATTACGTAATTATGATATAACCTGCTTGGGTTTACATGTTTTTCTCACAGATGCGATAATTTGTAAATGTGATTATAACGATTGTCGTTAGGCTTTTCATTTCCAAATATATTGTTTATGTACACATGGTTGTACATATATTGATGAGAGAACGTGCATGTGTAATACTGTGAAATGTCTGACATACTACGAGTGAATTGCAAGATTCATACAGTTGTATATAATATACTAGAGTGATCAGATGTACATATCACGGGTGAAAAACATGGGATTGCATTACATTAATATCATACTGCACGCATATCACGTGCGATAAACGATTCGTATATAACACAGTTGAACGTTTAACATTTAAAGTATATATGGTTTTCTTAGATAAATCAATGCGGAATGTATGTACGGCTGTCGTAGATAAATCAATGCTGAATGTATGTACGACTGTCGTAGATAAGTCACAGTTAAAAGTATATATGGTAGTCCAAATATGAGAGAAGATGTGGAGATTGGAATCGGACAAAATCATAATCACCGAGGCGCATGCAGTCGGACATTCAGCCACCTGTCATCATAGATGCATGATAGCGTTTATATTCCGATTTACAAGTTACCATAACATACATAGTAAACGGATTAACTGTTTCATGATATGGTTGCAGATATAAAAACAAATACTGAAAAAACTGCTGTCTGCACAGAGCGTTAGAAAACATTTTGTTTTATTTGAGAGTCAAATAAGGCCTGTATTTTAGGCACTAGCCATGGAGTACTACTTTATTTTTAAACATAATTTATCAGCTTTTAATTGTACAAAATTACATATACACTGCCGTCATTTAAGTTTTATTTCGAGAAAAAAAGAAAACAGAAACCCAGCACCAAATGTTTGGTATGACGAAACATAATTAGACATGGCTAGCATTCATCAATACTGGAACTCTTCCAAGAGGTTCTCTGCATACTCTGCGAAACGTGGTGTTGAATTATGTTTCTCTGTTAAATACAAACCTAACAATTTAATATCATATTTGAAATAGTATAACTGAAAGGGATTTTAATACCATGCTATATTAAGCCAAGTGTAGAATTATTTGAGACTTAGTATTGCCATTCACTTCTGTGTTTGAAACTTGTTTGTAATATTGTATTCTCATGGATCAAATGATATACAGTATAAATTGAATTAAACGTATCTATCAAGACACGTGTATTTTTTGTATGCTTTTTCTTATAGTGAAACTAGAAATGTGTCCATGGGACACGCATGCCCCCACTGAAAACAGTGTAAAACTTAAAAATTGACGTAAAAGGGGCCGTAATTGTGTAAATACTGGGTTGATTTTGACGCCGAATCGATATGAACATTTTGATATGATGGGTTATTATCCTGTAAATTTGAAAGGAAACGGAGGAAAACTGTGGGAGGAGATAGGCACAAACTATAGTTTGACTGAAAAATTAACAAAAATGGACCATAACTCTTGTAATACTAAGTCGAAGTTGACGCCGGAACGGTATGTACATCTTGACATCATAGGTAAGCATCCTGTAAAGTTTGGAAGCAATCGGTTGGAAAGTGGGAGTGAATAGAAACACAAGACATTTTGACGTAAAATTTGACTAAATGTGGGCCATAACTCCAATAATACTGTGTAGATTTTGACAACGAAGCGATATTCACATCTTGACATCATAGCTAAGCATCTTGTAAAGTTTCGAAGCAATCGGTGGAAAAGTTTTGGAGGAGATATACACACACAATATTTTGACGTAAAATGTTATGAAAAAGTGGCCATAACTCCGGTAATACTGAGTTGATTTTGACGCCAAAACGATATGCACATCTTGACATCATAAGTAAGCATGCTGTAAAGTTTCGAAGCAATCGGTTGAAAACTGTGGGAGGATATAGACACACAAACTTTTCGGGACGGACGACGTAATGTATTCAATCCCTCTAAAAGCAAACACCTTTTGTTTGACTCTTTCGAAACTATTTTCCTAAAACCTTAAATGCTGTTGTTTTTAAACTCTATTTGGTCCTATATTAAAAAATATAAATATGGCCGCACGATTTCAAGTAAAATTAAACATGTTTAGTGATCATTCATTTGCTTAAGCCATAATTGGTTTGATTAAGTGACATTGTTTTATAAGGACCTGTTAACACCATTAAATGTACTGAATACAATAACTATAAGTATGTACCCACTTGGTTACTGCCACATGATGTTTTGACCAAATAAACAGTTCGATATTTATACTGACGATCAATAAAAACGCACCATTAACTCCGTATGTTTATGCCGTTGGAATAAAACTGCTGATTCAATATATGTTTTATTTTATAAGTATTGAATATTGATAACTAACATGTCTTACATGTTTATTGGTAGGCTTTTATGACAAGTAGTTACTTTGTCATTTAGCATTGTTTACTGTGGATAATAATAAACAGAAAACAGTTCCACTACATTTCAATTGCATTAGTCTGTCTCGTAATAAATTCCAATTTGTTGTACTGACCTTTTTATTGTTTGACTCCTGGTAGTATTATGCAATTGATGTTTCCGAGAAAATACTCTCATTATGCGATGTAACTGAAGGAACGCGAAAATGCACGTGCATTTCACAACGAAAAATGTTAAATGTCGACTCACTATATGGATAATATCATACTTTGTCCATGCCTCAAATTTTAACATTTAAAATAATTTGTTTTTGGCGCGTTTTCATTGACCTTGAGTATATTTGCATGCGGTCACATAATGTTGTTATTTAAAAACAATGACACATATTAATTGGTTTCGAAATTATGAGTAAACGACTGACAACCCGAAAACGTTTATGTTCAATTGAACTGAATTGAATTGAATTGGATTTGATAGTCGCACCAACAGCTAAGATCATATGGCGACTTTCCAGCTTCCACTGGTGGAGGAAGACACCAGGTGCCCCTTCGGACAATTTTCATGGGCACCTTGGTAGAACCACCGACGTTCCGCAAACCAGCTGGATAACTTCCTCATATTATACAGATTCCTATATCCCTGAGAGATCGAACCTACAGCGGTGAGGGGCAAGTATTTCAAGTAAAATAATCTAACAACTCGGCGACAGACGTCCCCCGTGTATGTTCAACAAATACGTCCTGCATGCATACAGTTACATTCGACTGAACTGAAATTTGATAGTCAACAGCATAAAATTAAAGTAGCTATATATAAATCACAAATATTGAGAATCCAAACGCTACAGACACAATATAAACGGCTTTAATCAGCCAGGTTAAACCCAGCAACTGGATCTATGAATTAAGAGTTACCAATTCATAATTCGTTTTACGCATATTCGATCAGGGATATTTTAAGAACACGTGAACTATTTGTTTTACTTCTTATCAGTACATATACATTATTATGTGACCTGAACACCTATGGAGAGTCTAGATAAACGGTTGTGCATTGTTATTTTGCCCTTATCTGGCTGGTTAGTTTCATTAAGCATACTATTTCTCTGAGGTAATTATGTAACAGGCACCAAATAGATGAATAATCGATTGCCAGTCATGTGTCCTCGATAGCTGATAGGTAGCAGGGTATGTTATGGACCCTGGGTTAGCAAACGCTCTCAAACTAAAATGTTTACCTATATAAGTACCTGTTTAAACAGAACACAAACGAAGAAATCACGTGCTAAAGCTCATAGAATGTGCCTTTTAATGTTTTTGATTCTTTACGCCGAACCATTGAATACATATTACAAAAAAACAATACAGCATTGTCTACGAAACATGGCAATTTCAATGCCAAATAAATTCGATCATTATTGATCAGCTTTCAGATAGTATTCATTGACACTTGTAGTTTAAGGTGTTTGATTATGTAAAAGGTATGTATTTATTTTGTTCAGTTTCTAATATTCGGAAACTCATAGCACACCTCGGTTTTTTTACATGCATCAAACAGTGTATGTGTACGAGCTGAAAGGAAAATGTATCAAGATAAGCGCTTAATGATGCCTTAGTCGAGGAAATCCTTGTATGATTTGTCTTTTTCATCGTCCTGTTTTAAAACAACTGTCATTTAATGATCCCTTTGGACTATTTCAACAAGTTCCTCTGTTTCAGATAAGTGTATGTCACGTTGGAACACGGATACTTCGTCATGTTATTCAATATCAGATGTTCTATCAGACAGAGAAACAGCAGAGGTTTGTATATATAAACACGAGTTATTCTTGTTTAAATGTCGAAGACTGCCTCACGTGGATTAAATAGCCCTATACTATATGAGTAGGTATTGCATCGAATAGAATATATAGCATTCACAGAAAATTACGGTGTCCGGTTGGGCCAGATACAATGTCACATTGTCGTGGGCGACAATGCGACACCCGACAATGCGACATCGCGATACGACAACGCGACATCGCGATACGACATCGCGACATTATCTCGCATTGCCGTAATGTCGCCCACGATAACGCGACATTCTTTCAATTGTCGTAATGTCGCCAACGACATCGCGACATTGCGACACTACGACAATTGAAATAATGTCGCGTTATCGTTGGCGACATTACGACAATTGAAAGAATGTCGCATTGTCGTGCGCGACAATGCGACACCCGACAATGCGACAACTCGACATTGCGATGCGACATCGCGACATCACGACAATTATGTCACGATGCCGTATCGTAATGTCGCGTTGTCGTATCGCAATGTCGAGTTGTCCACGACAGTGCGACATTGTATCTGACCTCAACCGGACACCGTAGAAAACAGTTAAAGTCGACCAAAACACACTTCAAACCAAACAACAGTCAAAGGATAAATAGACACATTTAGCATTCAACAAACTATGCCTCAGGCAGTGGGGCCTTATTTCACAGGGGTTCTGTGTCGGGAAGAGGATCTGTTGCAAACTATGCAACAGGCAGTAAGGCCCTGTTGTGCGGGTGTTCTTTGTCTGGATGGGGATCTATAACAAATTATGCTACAGGCAGTGTGATTCTATTGAACGGGAGTTATCTGTCGGAGTGGGTATCTGTTACGAACAAGGCAACGGGCAGTGTGACTGTTCTTTATCGGGATGGGGATCTGTAACAAACTATGCTACATGCTGTGTTGCTCTATTGAACGGGAGTTATGTGTCGGGATGGGTATCTGTTACAAACTAGGCAACGGGCAGTGTGATTCTACTGTGTGTGTGTTCTTTTTCGGGATGGGGATCTGTAAATAAAATTGCTACAGGCAGTGTGGCTCTATTGAAAGGGAGTTATGTGTCGGGTTGGGTATCTGTTACAAACTAGGCAACATGCAGTGTGACCCAACTGTGCCTGTCCTCTTTGTCGGGATGGGGATCTGTAACAAACTACAGGCAGTGTGACCCTCCTCTGCGTGTTTTGTTTTGTCGGGATTGGGATCTGTAACAAACTATCCTACATTCAGTGTGGCTCTATTGAACGGGAGTTATGTGTCCAGGTGGGTATCTGTTACAAACTAGGTAACATGATATGTAACCCACCTGTGCGAGTATTCTTTTTAGGTAAGGGTGTGTGTAACAAAATATGCTACAGGCAGTGTGGCTCTATTGAAAGGGAGTTATGTCGGTGTGGGTAACTGTCACAAACTAGGCAACATGAAATTTGACCCTACTGTGCCGGTGTTCTTTTTCGAGAAGTGGATCTGTAAGAAACTATGCTACAGACAGTGTGGCTCTATTGAACGCGAGTTATGTGCCATTTTTCGTGGGTATCTGTTATAAACTAGGCAACAGACAGTGTTGACATGTGCGGGTGTTATATTTCGGGATGTTGATGTGTAACAAACTATGCTACAGGCAGAGTGTCTCTATTGATAGGAAGTTAAGTGTCGGGGTGAGTATCTGTTACAAACTAGGCAACAGGCAATGTGACCCTATTGTGCGGTTGCTCTTTGTCGCGATGGAGCTCGGTAATAATATATGCTAAAGGCTCTATTGCACGGAAGTTATGTGACAGGGTGGGTATCAGTTACAAACTAGGCAACGGGCAGTGTGACCTTATTGTACATGGAGTTATGTGTCGGAGTGGGTATCTGTTACAAACTAGGCAACGGTCAGTGTGACCTTATTGTACATGGAGTTATGTGTCGGAGTGGGTATCTGTTACAAACTAGGCAACGGGCAGTGTGACCGTATTGTACATGGAGTTATGTGTCGGAGTGGGTATCTGTTACAAACTAGGCAACGGGCAGTGTGACCGTATTGTACATGGAGTTATGTGTCGGGTCGGGTATCTGTTACAAACTAGGCAACGGGCAGTGTGACCGTATTGTACATGGAGTTATGTGTCGGAGTGGGTATCTGTTACAAACAAGGAAACGGGCAGTGTGACCCTATTGTACATTGAATCTGTGTCGGGGTGGGTATCTGTTACAAACTAGGCAACGGGCAGTGTGACCGTATTGTACAAGGAGTTATGTGTCGTTGTGGGTATCTGTTATAAACTAGGCAACGGTCAGTGTGACCTTATTGTACATGGAGTTATGTGTCGGAGTGGGTATCTGTTACAAACTAGGCAACAAGCAGTGTGCCCGTATTGTACAAGGGGTTCTGTGTCGGAGTGGGTATCTGTTACAAACTAGGCAACAAGCAGTGTGACCGTATTGTACAAGGGGTTCTGTGTCGGAGTGGGTATCTGTTACAAACTAGGCAACAAGCAGTGTGACCGTATTGGACATGGAGTTATGTGTCGAGTGGGTATATGTGTCGGGGTGGGTATCTTTTATAAACTAGGCAACGGTCAGTGTGACCTTATTGTACATGGAGTTATGTGTCGGAGTGGATATCTGTTACAAACTAGGCAACAAACAGTGAGACCGTATTGTACAATGGGTTCTGTGTCGGAGTGGGTATCTGTTACAAACTAGGCAACAAGCAGTGTGACCGTATTGTACAAGGGGTTGTGTGTCGGAGTGGGTATCTGTTACAAACTAGGCAACAAGCAGTGTGACCGTATTGTACAAGGGGTTCTGTGTCGGAGTGGGTATCTGTTACAAACTAGGCAACAAGCAGTGTGACCGTATTGGACATGGAGTTATGTGTCGAGTGGGTATATGTTACGAAGAAGGCAACGGTCAGTGTGATCGTATTGACAGGGAGTTATGTGTCGGGGTGGGTATCTTTTACAAACTAGGCAACGGTCAGTGTGACCGTATTGTACAAGGGGTTGTGTGTCGGAATGGGTATCTGTTACAAACTAGGCAACAAACAGTGTGACCGTATTGTACAAGGGGTTCTGTGTCGGAGTGGGTATCTGTTACAAACTAGGCAACAAGCAGTGTGACCGTATTGTACAAGGGGTTGTGTGTCGGAGTGGGTATCTGTTACAAACTAGGCAACAAGCAGTGTGACCGTATTGTACAAGGGGTTCTGTGTCGGAGTAGGTATCTGTTACAAACTAGGCAACGGGCAGTGTGACCTTATTGTACATGGAGTTGTGTGTCGGAGTGGGTATCTGTTACAAACTAGGCAACAAGCAGTGTGACCGTATTGTACAAGGGGTTGTGTGTCGAAGTGGGTATCTGTTACAAACTAGGCAACAAGCAGTGTGACCGTATTGTACAAGGGGTTCTGTGTCGGAGTGGGTATCTGTTACAAACTAGGCAATGGGCAGTGTGACCGTATTGTACAAGGGGTTCTGTGTCGAGTGGGTATATGTTACGAACAAGGCAACGGTCAGTGTGATCGTATTGGCAAGGAGTTATGTGTCGGGGTGGGTATCTGTTATAAAGTAGGCAACGGTCAGTGTGACCGTATTGTACATGGAGTTATGTGTCGGAGTGGGTATCTGTTACAAACTAGGCAACGGTCAGTGTGACCGTATTGTACATGGAGTTATGTGTCGGAGTGGGTATCTGTTACAAACTAGGCAACGGTCAGTGTGACCGTACTGTACATGGAGTTATGTGTCGTAGTGGGTATCTGTTACAAACTAGGCAACGGTCAGTGTGACCGTATTGTACATGGAGTTATGTGTCGGGGTGGGTATCTGTTATAAACTAGGCAACGGTCAGTGTGACCGTATAGTACAGGGAGTTATGTGTCGTGGTGGGTATCTGTTACAAACTAGGCAACAAGCAGTGTGACCTTATTGTACGGGAGTTCTGTGTCGGGATGGGGATGATCGGTTACAAACTAGGCAAAGGGGTTCTGTGTCGGAATGGGGATCTGTAACAAAATAGGCAACAAGCAATGTGGCTCCATTCTACGGGTGTTCTTTGTCGGGATGGGGATCTTTAACCAACTCGGCAGCAAGTAGTGTGACACTATTGTAAGAGAGTTCTGTGTCAGAATGGGAATCTGTAACAAACTATGTGCGTTAGAACATTTGACAACGCTCGTATTTATTGAAGTAAATTTAGTATCAATTGATATTTAAACCAAACATTACCTAATGACATACATTAACCACAATACATTCATTTACGAATCATTTATTATTATGAATCCGACAGACTGACAGCACAGTGTCTTCTCTTATTCAGCCAGTTGAATTTATTGAGTATTTTATGTAAGTATCATTGTTATCAGTGAACCTCTACTTATGTACATAGGCTTAAAGGAATAATTGGTGTCAATTCAAATACAAGAGACACTCATAATTCACTGCGTTTTCTATCAAATTTGTTCATGGATTAAAATTAAGGCACACATTTTCTTCAGTTAAATTAGTGCTTATGAAAAAGTTTGTGCTTGAAAACTCGATGAGTTTTCGTTGTTGTTTATAAATATTAATATATAAGATTTTGACTTTGTTTTAGCAGAGTTTTCCAGACCGAACTATTTCATTTAAGGTAGATAAATTGAGACAGATTATGCGACCTAGTTTAGTATCATCCTGCTGATACTCATCTTTAATGAATCATTTCATACAATGAAAATCAAAGGGATATGCTTACCGAAGGTGCTACCTTTGGACAAACTTGTATTATTGGAGAGCACTGTAATAACAACCCATAAAAATATTTTTTAAACTTTAATAGATTCGGCAAGTATTGGGCGTGGCATGGATTGAATGTTTAACGGTAAGCACAAAAGACCATTATGGCAAGCCCTTACAGCAGAAAGCATTAAGCAATAAAGCAAATTGAATATTACAATATTAAGGACATAAATACATGCGCACCAAATTAAATGTTCATTATGAAAGCAATGTTTCTGATAAGCGTTTAAGCAAGTGTTGAAAGCACGGTTGATATTCAAGCATAATTACAAGTGCACCAAATTCAATCAATTTAAAATGATTTTTAGCAATTCGTACGGACAGTAAATTTGTATATAATTTATGTTTAGATTACAATTCAGTCTCTGGGTATACAGGAGCTGAATAAAGTTAAACTGAAACGTATATGTCCTTCCTTTCACACCTTCGCTGCCCGCCATATGGATGGGTGCCCGGACACTCCAAGTCCTAGAGTGTTCAGGCTCCCATGAAACGTATATGTCCTTCCTTTCACACCTTCGCTGCCTGCCGATAATTAAACACTACAACATTTAACACATCAACTAGTTGTAGTCCAAAAGTTCTAGCAAGTATATAAGTGCACGTAATGTCCATGCCACGCCAATAATTGTTGACTAGGTAAGTGGACACAGATGAAGACATCAACTGAAATATATAATTCAGAGAAAGCAACATGATCTTGCAACATAAAACACTGCAACATGATCTTGCAACATAAAACACTGCAACTTGATATTAATTGCAACATCAAAAGTATCTTTTGTATTGAATTGAATTGAATTGGATTATATAGTCGCACCAACAGCTATGGTCATATGGCGACTTTCCAGCTACCATTGGTGGAGGAAGACCCCAGGTGCCCCTCCGGGCAATTTTCGTGCACGGGCGGGCACCTGGGTAGAACCACCGACGTTCCGCAAGCCAGCTGGATAGCTTCCTCACATAAAGATTCCTAGGCCCCTGAGGGATCGAACCTAGAGCGGTGAGGGGCAAGTGATTTCAAGTCACAGACGTTAACCACTCGGCCACGGACGCCCCCGTAAGTATCTTTTGAATAGAAGTCTTGACAAATAGCGATATGTCTTAAATGAACTTGTACTTATACAATGTGATGACACTAGTGTCGATTTAAATCAATGATCCTGTGGGTCGGGAGGGAGGGAAATTAAGTTTTTAACTGTAAGCTCAAATCACATCATACCTCTCTCTAAAAATCTTGAACGAAAGGGACATGCCGGTGTGCATGTAGAAAAATGCACCATGAAATTTACTCAATCTCAATAGTTACCTACAGCTAGTGTGTCCTCCAATAACCATTGACTATAACAGATATTATAGTCAGTATTATTGGAGAGCACTGTAATAACAACCCATACAAATATTTTTTAAACTTTAATAGATTTGGCAAATATTAGGCGTGGCATGGATTGAATGTTTAACAATTGGGCTGCCGGTAAGCACAAAAGATCATTATGGCAAGCCCTTACAGCAGAAAGCATTAAGCAATAAAGCAAATTGAATATTACAATATTAAGGACATAAATAAATGTGCACCAAATTAAATGTTCATTATGAAAGCAACTTTTCCGATAAGCATTTAAGCAAGTGTTGAAAGCACAGTTGATATTCAAGCATAATTACAAGTGCACCGAATTCAATCAATTTAAAATGTTTTTTAGCAATTCGTACGGACAGCAAATTTGTATATAATTTATGCTAAGATTACAATTCAGTCTCTGGGTATACAGGAGCTGAATAAAGTTAAACTGAAACGTATATGTCCTTCCTTTCACACCTTCGCTGCCCACCATATGGATGGGTGCCCGGACGCTCCAAGTCCTAGAGTGTTCAGGCTCCCATCCACCGCCAAAAATAGGGGAAACATTGTTTGGCAGCAGCGAAGAGTGCCCACCAAAAGCAAAGTATCCTAATGCCACGCCCAAAACAAAACCGGTGCCAAAAAAGAATATATTTTCCTTATCACTACCTACTTTTAATGCAAAATTCGCCCTGACACGCCCATCATGGAGTGTACATGCTCCCATCCATCGCCAAAAACGGAGGAAACTTTTTTTTGGCAGCAGCGAAGAGTGCGTATCAAAAGCAAAATATCTGAATGCCATGCCCAAAACAGAAACGGTGCCAAAAAAGGTATATATTTCCTTATCGCTGCCCACTTTTAATGAAACATTCAAATCCAGCCGGAAACTGGTTAAGAAACAAGTTGGTCCCCACATTTGATAAATGAACACCATCCGGTTCAAGACAGGTATCATCAGCCTGAATGTATTCTTGTAGCAGATAATGGCCCCCAATAACTATTATCGCCGTAACAGCTTAACTGTTTAGTCACTTTCTGGCCCTTTCTATTGCAAAAGGGTAGTTAGGCTAACGCCATGAAATCCTAGAAAGTAAGGAGACCAAATAACGACCACATTATGTAAATTGACCCCAAACACTCGGTCAGAAGCTTAACATGCTTTCTAAGAACCTTTTGTGGGTATTTCTCTAAACCAGTTCCCCAAATAAATAAATGTCAGAAAAATATCCAGTATGTAAAGGCTGGAGGAAGATTGTAACCTTTAATGTGTGGCGTCAAACACAAATTGACTGTTAAACGTTTCGAAGTTGTCATAAATTAGCAGCATAAATATGAATAATATGAAGTGTAACATGTACATGTTACTCTATTTCAGACCTTGAACATTGAATGATTTCTGATGAAGCATGTATCCTTTCCTCCTGTTTCGTGTGCCACTTTTATTTCATTTCAGTCAGCAAACAACTGATATACATTTGTCTGTATATAATATGCACATTTATCCAATTGTATTAACTTTTGCCTCCTTTATAATCAAGTTTATGTCCTTGTCAAGTAAACTAGCCCGCATTAAAAAGGTTAGCCACACAACTGTGTAAACTCTTTTTAACTAATACATAAAGATGTCATCGTGATGCTGACTATTGGAACGACATTTATCTCATTTATCACCTTCTTGTATGACAACCTAAAACTTGGAGGAAATGTGTTATTTAAACACAATTTGCAACCTGCCCAGGTTCTATTGTGCATATACCTTTTGGACGCCTGGTTGTTTATATAACTTTGACTATGACTATTGACTATAAACCCCAGAGCTACACACACACACACACACACACACACACACACACACACACACACACACACACACACACTGTAGTGTGGAACCCTGCAGAGAAGTTGAATCGACACAGCACAGAAGTGGTTTTATAAGTTGGTGACCATGCACTAACTGGTTTAAAGTGCTGTGTATTGACTAGGGACAGGCCGAAAAGATACAGATAACTAAACTTCAATGAAACCCTTGCAACAATACCTGGTGCAGGATAAATAAAACATCAACCTGATGCAGGATAATGAAACCTCATCGATCTAATGGATTGGCCCAACAATAAACCAATGATCAAATGGAATAGCCTTAAATAAGGCATTATGATAAGTATGTAACTTTTGTCCATGTCTTGGATAAGGACACCACTAATAAAGCACTGTCGATGCATTAAATATGAATGTATTAAACAAATGTAGGGATATATTCCCAAACTCTACACGACATAGTTTCGAAAATCACAAAGCTGCTATGTAGCGTAGGTTTATCTTGTATAACAGGTAAAAAGTGGAACTTTACATACAATACCAACACTGGCGGACTCTATGACCTGTTCCACACATTGCATCCGATACCGACATAACTTTTGACTTGTGTTAAGTCAACTTGATGGTTACACGAAAATACCAACACTGGAGGACTGTATGACCTGTTAAGCGAACTTGATGGTTACACAAACTGAAATATAAAGCAAAATGTTCGACAGAATGAAACAAAATAAATCTTGAAAGAAGTGAAAGAGATCCAACAATAATTAAGCAGCAACAGCAACAGCATCCGTATATAAACAACTGTAAAGAAGACATCATTGTACACAAACTGAATAAATTAAAGCTGATCGCTAGACGAAAAGCATTGGATGTTTTATAAACAGTCAGTTTAGAAGAAAGGCAAAGGAGGCATGAATTGATGCCATATCCAACACAATGCTTCCGCACTATCATAGACGCACGCCCAGACAGTATGACGTAACCTACCGCTCTGGGTCAGGAATATGCATTGCATCCATTGTTAGACCAACAACTTTTATTAGCAGCAACAGTCAACAGCAGCAAGTTAAAATGTATCTGATATCAACAAACTGTTGAGATATACTTATCCGCAGTATGAAAACATATTGCCTAAACACTCCAAATACATGGTTAGCATCATAAAACACGATTACACCAACAGCCTTGGAGTTAAATAATAGCAGCAGGAGCTGAAAACATA
This sequence comes from Cyrtodaria siliqua, assembly GCA_037043455.1. Taxonomy (NCBI): domain Eukaryota; kingdom Metazoa; phylum Mollusca; class Bivalvia; order Adapedonta; family Hiatellidae; genus Cyrtodaria; species Cyrtodaria siliqua. Next base: position 106,371 of record JAWPHD010004284.1, on the reverse strand, counting down.
GTGCACAACAACGATGATGATAACAGCAGGCTAACATTATGGCGTGATCAACATTTCTCCATCAAGTAGATGGTGTCCAACAAATTATTCTTTTTTGCATATAATAGACGTGTTATACGATTATAGAGTAACAAACAATTGTGTGTAATGTAATAGCATTATTTCGTGTTTATTTTATAATAAGCAAGAATTATTGTCACCATTGAGCTCCTGTTCGTTTCAGGCCGAATGTAATAGGTTTGGTGTTCATCTTGCAGATATCAAAATGAGATGGACGTGATAAAGGGCATATACCAGACGATGCTGGTAAGTGCGGTATACACACACGTTACAATGTCTGTTACTATATAGTAAATGCAGAAGTGGTGTACCTAAATAGTCTTGTGATTGTGCTAAGCGTAGAATAGACGTCGAATAGCATTGCAAACATGCCACATGGTGGACATGTGTAAAAGCATGTTCACAATAATTAAAAAAATAATGTTATATTCTCCTAGACTACACTATTAAAAAATATTTTAATATCGCAAATTATCAGTTTAAACCAAACGTCCACAACAAAGCGCAAACTATATCATTCGAAGCTTATCATAGATGAGCCTGCAAGTAATGGTTCCCGCATGGGTAAAACGATAACATTATTAATATAGTCTATAATTAGTATTGTCTGACCATATACAACATTTATAAACACACGGATGACCAAATGTGAAGTGGTAATGATAAAATCATGATTTTACAGATACGTTATTGATAACTAATCATCAGTTAACTTGATCATACAGTCATGCACAGTAACTGTTGACTAGTGGTACAGTATTGGACCCAAGAATGAAATGTAGTGGGTTTGATACCCGCCATGACCATCTACGTTGTGTTCATGAGCAAGACATTTTATCTGCATTTGCTTATTACTGGTTTGACCCAGAAATACATCGAGATTGATAAAAATAAGTTCAGAGAGCTTTCGTTACAATTGATGTAAAATAAATACGTTTAAACTAACATAAACTAATAGATATATACAAGTAGAACAGGAAGTGTAGCATTCAAGGACCGTGGTCAACCACAAACACGCACCAATATACATGATATAAACAACAACTACAAAGATGGCAAAATCCAGAGCAACAAGAGAACAAACCGCAAACAAGGGCAATATAAGACACGATTTAAGACAAACACCAAAACGCTACCGACCGATCTGGTTACGGTAGACGTCATCATAGTGTCTGTCATCGCACACTTAAAGAGTAAAGCATAGTGGCGAACTGCAACCACTAAAAATAAGTACACTTTCCGATACATCTTCACACAGAATAATCCACTATTTTGTACAAAAACTACAAAAATTTACAAGGATAAACATAAACGAAGTATGATATACCACAGCCATATAATGATTACCGCTTTTGAGCGGTTAGTGATAAAAACACGCTGGGGGTTTAACCAGGTTCAAGGGTGCACCGACCCTCATTATTACCCTTTTGTCATCCCAATAAAATGTGACAGTGTACATAAAGATATCCTGGCCAGGATATATTAGACAGCATTAATAGTCAATATAAGTAAACCACATTTACCAAGACCAACATGCACGGATTGTTTCCAACGTCAATCTATAGAGGATGATATCCGACATTTAGCTCACAATTTGTATTTATTAGTTAAATGAATCAGATAATGGTCGCGTTCTAGTTGTTTCTCTGAACACATGTCTATCTATAATCACCCGTATCCATTTATATTTACAGTCAATAGTCTGTGGATTGGAGTCAATGACAAAGAAATAGATGGAGATTTTCGCTGGTCAGATGGTTCTCCTTTGAACTCTCAGGAGAGCCTAATGACGTTTCTGGATTGGACGACTGTGTTGTCGTAGTGGTATCGTTCGGGTTTAGGTGGAATGACGCACCTTGTAACGCAAATTGGTGTGGGAGAATCTGCGAATATGGTGGTAACTAGAAAACATGTGCATTCTTCACGGATGAGTTTTAGACATTTACTTTATAAGTAAAGCATGCGTTATATCACATATTGGTGAATGCATTTGCGTATTGGTGTATTACCATACATAACAAAATCTGATGTGTTTAACTAATAATTATCACATGACTAATCGTCAAAACGTGGTGTCAATTATTCAGATGAATGAATGAATGAATGAATGAATGAATGTATGAATGAATGAATGAATGAATTGAATGAATGAATGAATGAATGAATGAATGAATGAATGAATGAATGAATGAATGAATGAATGAATGAATGAATGAATTTATTAATTAATTAATTGATTTACACAGGATGGAAATATGATCGGTGTAAACCCCATCAAATATAATATGGTCGGAGTATTTTTCACAAATAAATAACAGTGAAGAGGTAATTTACTCTTCGTATACGTAGCTGCTATTTACCAAAGTTTTATCTTGGGTAAATGTCAGATAATGTATACATATTCACTTCAAATTTGCACCAAAAAATAAATAAAAATGGGTGCCCCATATCTTCAATATACAAGAACAGAATGGCGGATATTATGCTGCCGATTCGTTGTGGAAACTGTCGATTGTTTCTTTCTTACCTCTTTTCTACGCTTTTCATTGTGTGAATAGTAAGTAGTGTTGTTTGCATTTTTAAAGATAATAAAACACCAACCTTGTGATAAAATACGTTTGTTTTATTAAAACAAATCTGCCACATTTTCGACGTTTAGAGAGTTGACGCTATGAAGGTAAACAGCTGGAGACGTCACGTGTTGGGAATTAGGGGCACGTTACGGGAAAATTGACTGAATAATAAAGAAAGCGAGTTTAATGTGATTTGTTTTTTTTTATAATGAATTTGTTTGATTATATAAAATATTTCACAGTATGTAACATTTATAGTATGCAAACAATTCATCATTAACTAATTGTTCTTATTCATAAAGTTCTAGCATAGCAAGTTTTTTGAGCATCTGGTAAGTACAAACAATGTCTATGTCCAAATATTTTCCTGTTTCAATTGATACATAATATTGTGTGACATAGATTTAGTTTACCTAAAGTTTGTATTCATACATCTCATCTTAGAGTGTGTTACAGCTAGATATACAGTACACTAATCATTATTTTAGAGGCAGAGAATGTGAGCCCAAGTCCCGTGTCAAGAGTACAAATTAATAATGACTCTTCTTTTCTTCTCGTTCACATGATGTAGGTACGAACCTTTACCGTTATAATGTTCAGCACGAGCAACTAAGAAACTGACAACAGTGTTTCTCAAATAGTGTTTCCGATGGGAATATTAACGTATCATGTTTGTTCCTACACTGAAATCCACATTCATGCCTATTCCGGAGTTAATGTTGAAATAAAAGTCAGGTGTAGCATACGTCGTGTTCTAGATTAACATGTCATAAATTTAAACAGCTGGCATGACACACTCTTGCATACCGGATACGGTTATCCGCGTTTTACATTGGTGATGGAAAGTCTGATCTTACACATGGGGGACGATAAAAGTCGCAAGCTGATATCAACAATGACAGGTGGATGACGCCATATTGTAAATAAACACGAACAACTTTAGTAGTTGGTGACGTCAGAATGTAAATGGTATGCAAGAAAAAGAATCAATCAAGGTATCAGTTTCAGATAGGGAAATTCTAACCCTCGGTATAACTGTTTTAATCGGAACATCGGAAGAGTTATACCTCGAGTTGGAATTCTCTACCTTCCCCGGATACCAATGAAATATTCTTATATTCTATTATTAGGTCCGTGATGTGACCTGCCTAAACCCATTGTCTCCCACATAACCACGCCTCCAGTTGTGTTGTAGGAATGCCACACATCGGGGTTGACCTGCGTTCGGAGGAAGGAAAATAAAGTAATCATTCTGAATTGGTCTCAGTTTGTTTGTGTTTTATTTCCATGAAGGTACAAACATGGTTGGTCAACCGTACAGTGTGTTTTGTTCGAGGTTATTGCTATTGTTAAAAACACTGATTGATGCTTGAATCTATACATTTTAATGAAGATTATTTGATTAAAGATAAATGCTCAGTTGTATGTATAATTACAGGATACATTGACATATAAATGCATATGGTTCAGAGCAGATCTACGTTTTGTATCTATAAAACGTTTGCAAGATACGAGTTTTATCACATAACTTGCGGTTATGAGATATTTATCATATTACGCTAGTGAAATTAATATGCAATGATGGCCTAATTATCGTTCGTCGAAATTGCCTCATCGATTTTCGTTACCGTTAAAAATACACATTACATAAATTGACGAGGTATTTCCGTTCTTCGTTGGCGTACGGAAAAGTTTGAGTACACATGTAAACATACGACGTCGTTATATATTGTAACGTACAAGGGAGCTACTCTAAAAAGGTTCCTTATAACGCTCTAGTTTGAGTTATGTGATGAAAAGAATCACACGGTCGTGCCTACTTAATATTTAATTTGTAAAACTCGTTGGATGAAATTGATATGATGCTCAACACGTAAAATCATTTTATCCAATTCGTTTAATAAATTCAATATTAAACATATTTTTAATATTAAACATACAATTGATATGATGCTCAACACGTAAAATCATTTTATCCAATTCGTTTAATAAATTCAATATTAAACATATTTTTAATATTAAACATACAATTGATATGATGCTCGGCACGTAAAATCATTTTATCCAATTCGTTTAATAAATTCAATATTAAACATATTTTTAATATTAAACATACAATTGATATGATGCTCGGCACGTAAAATCATTTTATCCAATTCGTTTAATAAATTCAATATTAAACATATTTTTAATATTAAACATACAATTGATATGATGCTCGGCACGTAAAATCATTTTATCCAATTCGTTTAATAAATTCAATATTAAACATATTTTTAATATTAAACATACAATTGATATGATGCTCGGCACGTAAAATCATTTTATCCAATTCGTTTAATAAATTCAATATTAAACATATTTTTAATATTAAACATACAATTGATATGATGCTCGGCACGTAAAATCATTTTATCCAATTCGTTTAATAAATTCAATATTAAACATATTTTTAATATTAAACATACAATTGATATGATGCTCGGCACGTAAAATCATTTTATCCAATTCGTTTAATAAATTCAATATTAAACATATTTTTAATATTAAACATACAATTGATATGATGCTCGGCACGTAAAATCATTTTATCCAATTCGTTTAATAAATTCAATATTAAACATATTTTTAATATTAAACATACAATTGATGAAATTGATATGATGCTCGGCACGTAAAATCATTTTATCCAATTCGTTTAAAAAAATTCAATATTAAACATATTTTTAATATTAAACATACAATTGATATGATGCTCGGCACGTAAAATCATTTTATCCAATTCGTTTAATAAATTCAATATTAAACATATTTTTAATATTAAACATACAATTGATATGATGCTCGGCACGTAAAATCATTTTATCCAATTCGTTTAATAAATTCAATATTAAACATATTTTTAATATTAAACATACAATTGATGAAATTGATATGATGCTCGGCACGTAAAATCATTTTATCCAATTCGTTTAAAAAAATTCAATATTAAACATACATTTAATATTAAACATACACGCATGTAAGATCCGCTATATATGCGTTTACTGTTAATATACGTTCGTGTTTCTTCAATATCTTTTTTGCATAATAACTTGTTGACATTTAACTGTTTTCTTTACTGTTGAAATTAGTTGGTTCCTAAATCAATATTCGATTTATCGAATTATCGTCTTTGTGCCTATAGTTCAGTGGTATAGTTTGGAAAATATTATAATTATTTATGAATACATAGTTCTGTATATTGTATGTTTTTAAAATGTTTTTAAATGGATAAACTTTCTTCTAGTATAAATGTGAATATTTAATAGCTCACTACATGTTTTGCCTTATTTTGAAATATATATAATATGCATTACTTAAATTATATTTACTTGGCTTCGGATTTAAATTAAAATATACACCAACAATATTTATTTTTGTTTTATTTAAATGTCCTTTCAATCACGATGAATAGACGAATCTACCAAAATGCGCATGCACGATTCCTAATAAATTAAGTTCGCGTCGCATTTAAAGGGGTTGATGCATTATTTTCAAACAAAATTTATTTAAAAAGACTCTGAACAACTTAGAAAAAGCTGAACAATTATCAAAATGCTATGACAAATAAAGGAGATATGACCTATGGAACATTTGCAAAGAACATAAATGGAGGCAGCCATCTTGGAACGATGTCATCGCGCCTTTTTACCATATATGGCATATTGACAAAATACATTTAAAAGCAAAGAAAATCACTTTAAAGTGTTTCAAATCAATGTCTACATGAAAGTAACAATACAATGCCATTGTATCACATATAATTCTTTATAACGGGTGCAATTAGCCTCGGACTTCGTTTTTTCCTCAGCCTCACCTGATAAACTGGATAGGATCAGGCACTAACACGATATTCTCTATATCCATGATATCCGCAGTATAACTGTAAAACTACTCCGACTCTGGAATGAAACTTCACATAATAATAGAGGGCAATCATAATAAGAGCAAAATGAAATAATCATAATTTTGTCATATTTCAAAAGCGAGTTATGGCCTTTTGTAATTTATAATTATACTCCGTAGTGTGACGTTTATGAGAACACATGATGACACAGTGATGGAGCGCACACATCTGAGCTAATCAAGGGTGATATTTCCAGATTTCATATATTTTATGAACACCACAATTTACTAAGCAGTTATTTGGGGAAAAACAGTCGGTGTATTATAACATTGTAGATGTTTTAATGCATAGAGCTGGGCCGTTAAATGGCTTTCCGATGTTGGCTGAAGAATGGGATCATTTGCTTGCTTGCTGATGAAAAGTTTTATTTAATTTTATTTTAACGTGTTTAAAAAATGTAATATTAAAGACGGATTTTATGTGCAGTGGGTACGTGTATATTTAATTTATATGCATATTTGCGTGTACAGATAAAACATGAGCTTATTATAAGATGTACACGAATTAGGGATGTCAACTTCATATCACTGTACATAAAAGTAGTCCCTCCCTCCCTCTCGCTTTCTCTCTCTCTCTCTCTCTCTCTGAGTGAGTAAGTGAGTGAGCGAGCAAGCGTGCGTGCGTGCGAGCGGGCGAGTGACGAATGAACGAATGATTTAAAGAATGTGAATGAATGACCAAACGAACGAATTTATAAAGGTTCAATATATAATAGTAAAAACAAGTGGAATATGTTCACATACATTGTTATACTGTTGTATTTCATGTATACATATTTTTTTGTTAACTGCTGAATATAGTGTTATATAATAAAAGACTATAACGAATTCGACGGCGCGCCATCGCAAATACCCACATTTTCTTCACACAGGTGCTACGAGTAAAATGTAAGAAGAAAGGAAGCTAAACCAGCCACACACAAATATAATTAACAAATTTATTTACATCAAATATTCACTTACAGAATACACAAATCCAGTTTTTCATTAATATCCAATTTTGTAATTAGGTCCAAATAAAATTATCCAATGTTCCTTTAATACAGATAAGCAAGTGTCTCTTCAATCCAAAACAGTAATTGTCTCTTTAATCCTAAACAGCAAGTGTCTCTATAATCCAAAACAGTAAGTGTCTCTTTAATCCAAAATAGCAAGTGTCTAAATTCATTTCCAATATTTCCGATTTAGTCCAAATATCCAGTTTCACTGTTATTTTGAATGAGCACAATAATAAGTAAATCCTCTCACAAATATATTTTATATTTTAAAAAATCCAATTCAAAATTAACTTTTTACAAAATTGAACTCAACTGCTGGCTGCTCCCAGAGTTAGCATATTTATATATCGCCAAATGACTGCTCCAAAAGCCTTCCCCACCAAAACTGTCCAATGCAAACAGTTCAAAGTTCATCATCAATGAAATTGAATAAATAATGTGCATACATTGTAAACATGCTTACAACTGTATTCTTTTTAACTTTCTTTAAGGTCAAATCAATAATAAACACGCAGCAATGCATGTATACCTCAAGACACATGCAACAATACATGTAAACATGTCAATTTCATTTACATAAACACCCCACCCCACCCACTCCCCATAACACACACACAGGAGAAAACCATATTATTATACTTTATCAAAATATTAGTTTGAGACATACTTGAAACAAAAATGACCCCTGTTACCGTCCCCCACCATCTACCCCATCCAACTCCAACGCCAGGGAAGACGTTCGAGTATTAAATAATAAATCATTTGACATGCTGTATATCTCTTTCAAAGACTACAATTTATACCAATTAATGTGCAAACTTATACTAAAATGACACTGTAATTGAATCATTCGTGTATTTGATGCCCCTTCCACCAGACCCCACCGATGACGTTGGAGGAATCAAATCTTTACAGTATAATCCCATCATCATAACGTTTCGTTTAAGACATAATGAAAAAATCAATGACACCCCATATTACCCTCTCTCCCGCCTCACCCTCACACACATATACACACACACATACATCCATCCCCTGGGCATATATATATAATCCCATCAACATAACATAACATTTGAGATATAATAACAACAACAACGACATTGTTTTAATGTTTTTGATATTTTAACCCCACCCCACAACCCTGAGGGTCCCTATGTGAGGAGCCTAAAATAATGATGCTCTTGCACGCCATCATCATATGGTTTGGTTGAATTCCGTTCAGCGGTTTAGGAGGAGATATGATAACGAACGGACGGACGTACGGACCGACGGACGTACAGACGGACGAACGGAGGGGATTTTAATATACAATATATATATATAAAGGATAGCTACACGTTGTATTCACTGAGCGGATACGAACGTTCCCCTAATGTTGAATCAATTTCAATAATATCAGGTTTTAAATATATACAGAAAAAACTAAGTTTAGCAAGTCCTTATGTACATTTAGCTTAACGACATTGAATCTATTTTATAACGTGAAGTATAATAAAAACATTTGCATGACATAGAGGGATCTTCTCTTTCACTAAGATAGTTGTGATCCAATGTAAGTATCAGAGTTATCTATATGTATACCATTGAGTTAAAACAGCGTATTTTATATTTAAAAATACCTTTATGATACAGAACATGGCTAAACGTCACTAACTAACAGATCTGGGTTTCAAGTTATAAAAACCGCAAAATCAATGGATATTTATCTTGTCATTATAATGAAATAACGAACCAGAATTGAAATTACCTCCCTTTACAAATTGCAAAATCTGTAAAACAAGTAGATTAAAGCATATTGTTATTTTTTTCGCAGATATCGTTTCAAACACATTGCCCTGCATATATCTGCTACTTATGTTAATTATATTGTTAGAATATGTGCAAATGAATTTGATATGCAATCGTTTATAGACAAATTGTTGGTATGCTTATGGGTACGAACTGTGCTCCACTTGACGCATATTTGTTGTTTTATTGCTATGAAAGAGATTTTATGTTTAGTCTTTCACCAGATACCCAGGAAGATGTTATTGAGGCCTTTAATGACACCTCTCGGTATCTGGATGACATATTAAACATTGACAACCCTTTCCTTTCTACTATTGTTAATAATATAAACCCTAAAGAACTTCAACTTAACAAAGCTAATATTTCTGATACTAAAGAAATATAAAAAGATCGGACAGGGAAAGTAGCATTCAAGGAGGACAGTCAAGCACAAAACACAGAAACAAACACGCAAACAGACAAACAAGAAGGCAAAAGTAATAATAAATACAAACGACATCACAAACACAAAATGGTTGACAATAGGGCTACCGCCTTGGAACGGTCAGTGAACTTAGGCCACTGGGGGTATAAACCGGTTCTAGGGTGCACCAAACCTCACACACCCTACTGTCATCAAATTAAAACAAGACAGTGTAAATTAAGAAATCCCCGACATGATCTAATCTCTAACCAACAAGGCAGCATCAATAGGCAATATAAGTAAAACACAAATATGCTCGTGGAAATATAATATAAAAAAACAATAGCCTAGAAAGCCACAATGAAGGTACTCAGTGAATTGGCAGAAGCCAGAGCAACAAGAGAATAAACCATTAAGGGCACGACAAGAAAGATCATAGACAAACATCAAACCGTCCCAATGGGCTTTAGGTAGGCGTCATCATAGGGTCCACAGCCTGTCCGGTCAACGCTCATTTTCTTGATTTACATCTCTCCATTGAACATGGTGAAATCATTAACAAAATATATGACAAGAGAGTTGATTCTAATTTTGATATTGTTAATTATCCCCATTTAGATGGGGATGTTCCTCGAGTAACTTCTTATGTGTCTCAACTTATTCGTTTTCTTAGAGCCTATACTCGAGTTGAGGACTTTAATGATCGTAATCTTTGTATAACTAAGAAGCTACTCCATCGGGGTTACCGTTACCATAAACTTCGTAAAATCTTTGCAGAATTTTATTACCATAACGCTGATTTCTTTCCAAATATAAAAGTAATTTAAGAAATATTCTGCGACAAGGCCTATCACAACCTGACTTGTGATGTCGTTTGCATTTATTTTGCTTTAGCTTTCTTGTTTGTCTGTTTGCGTGTTTGTTTCTGTGTTTTGTGGTTGAATGTCCTTTTTGAATGCTACTTTCCCTGTCCGATCTTTATATATTTCTTTTCTATGGTGACGTTATTTACAAATTTCGTAAGATCCTTGGTCATGATCACTTTCAAACTATCTGTGTTATACTTATTAAAAGGTTTATCGAAAGAGGTTATGCCACTATCTTTTTGCAACGCACTGCATGCTTGGTTGTGGACTCAACTATGCTTGACTCTTTGATTGTGCGATGAACAGACAGGCTGTGGACCCTATGATGACGTCTGCCTAAAGTCCAAAAGGACGGTTACGTTTGATGTTTGTCTGCAGTCTTGTCTTGTCTTGCCCTCAATGTTTCATTCTCATGTTGCTCTGGCTTCTGCCAAGTCATTGAGTACCTTCTTTGTGGATTTCTAGGCTATGTTTTTTTTGTATTCATATGTACATGAGCATCTTAGTGTTTTACTTATATTGCCTAATAATGCTACCTTGTTGGTTAGAGAATAGTTCAAGGCGGGGAATTCTTTATTTACACAATCACGTTTTATTGCGTTGACAGTAGGGTAAGTGTGAGGAATGGTGCACCCTAGAAGCTGGTTTAAACCCCCCAGCGGCCTTTCTTGCCACTGACCGTTCCAAGGCGATTAGCCATATTGTCAACCCGTTTGTTTTTGTGATGTCTTATTTGACATTTTATTCATCTTTAAATCTGTTCTTTGTTTCTGCGTGTGTTTGTGGTTGACTGTCGTCCTTGAATGCTGCTTTTCCTGTTCGATTTTTATATCTATATTTACTTGCTAAACTTATTTTTATCAGTATAGTTTTAGATTGGGAACGTTTGATGTGTACCTGGAGTTTACAAAGAACCTTATCGCATAACAAAATTATAAACTTTTCTTGCCGTGAAAGAAAATCGTACGAGAATATTAGAACATGTACAGGTTGTATATAAAGTCCGGTTGTATATAAAGGCATCAAAATCAATTGATATATATTTGTTATTCAATAATGTTTTTTGACAGTAATACTTTCTGACTATAATACAATATTCAAGAGAGTTTAAAGCTATCACTGCTATTGTTGTTATATCATTTTGCAACGTAGTCTATACGAAGTTATTTCACGACTCCAATTTACGTCACCATCGTAAACATAAACACGTATGTCATTTTACAGTTATCTGATCGCATTCATTGTCTTTTTCAGAGGCTAAAGGTTCACCAGCTATAGTGGGCTGATCGATTGGGGACATACACTATCACATACCTGTCTTGGATGAGATCATACTTATAATAAAACATTATGACAAGCCGCTTGTATTTGGAAGTTGTTTTTCTACTGTACCCGACAGAGTTTGGATCCTATGCTGACATCCACATATATCCTGAAAGGAATTGTAGCGTTTAATTTTGTCTTCAATATTATATTGTCGTTCCCTTACCGTTGCTCTGGCTTCTGAGTGCTTGTTTTGTGGCTTTATACATCCAGAGGTTTTTCTAATTATTGGGATGTACTTTTATTTACACTGTTTGGTTTCATTTCCGCATTGACGACATGATAATAGCGAGGTCGTGTACACATAACATCGATTTAAGTAACCTGTTGGGCGTATTGCCTACTAACCGTTCCAAGTAGGTAACTCTGTCGTCATCACTCTTACGTTACGTATTGTTCTTTTCATTGACATTTTAAGTATGCAAATATTTCGGTTTATGGTGGACCAATTTCTTCATTTTTCTGGGCTTTTGTGTTTATATATTTATATACTCATGCTCATTTTCGAGTTATACTTACATTGCCTATTAATGCTGCATAGTTTCTAGATGATTTAGCCTGGTGGCGATTTCTTTATTTATTACACTTATTTAGTGGGATAACAGTAGCGTAAGAGTGCCGTTTAATGCACCACAGAACTTGGTTTTTAACCCCCATCGGCCCTTTTTATCCACTGACCTTTCAAATGCTGTATCCGTATTGTCAACCCTTTATGGTTTTGGTGCTGTATACTTTGCTTCTACGTTTCCTTGTAATTGTTGCTTTATTTAAATGCGTGATATTGGTGCCTTTGTTCTGTGTTTTTACTTACTTTTATCTGGATCCCAAAACAACATTCAGCTTGGATTATGAGGTTTGCTATCGGTCACCTACCTACATTTCGGATGTAAGATTTCGATATAATAAAGAGTTTAAAATGTTACATTAGAACTATATTACGGTATTATTGAAGTGTTACACTGGAGATTTAAAGGGAATTTATATTGGATCAAACTGTGATAAGATATTACTATGTTATATTGGCACATCTGCGTTTCTTTCAATATAATATCATTTAAGTGTTAGCCTTAAAGTTCATAAACATGCATTCTTAATTCGCGTTGAGTTTACATTATAAACATGTTCTCACCGTATCTTCATTTCGCGTTCAGCTCATACATCTTTTATAGTTTCTTTTATATTCTCAGTATATATATATGGTGAAACTTACACAAAATTTAAATGAAGAAACAAGAACATTTTATAACCAAATTACATAAGTATCTCGTGTGTCAAAGTTTCCGCATAAGTAATCTTTGTTTTCTACACTGTTTAATAGGCATTGTTTAGGCATCCAACATTTACATTATGAATGTTGTTTTTATATATATATATATATATATTTACAGCTATTACCTGGTTGGCAGTTGAGCTATATGTATAGTCTCATACTTAAACATACAAGGGTCAAAAGCGACCCTTGAAAAAAATAGTAATTATTTGCCGAAAAGAATAATCTCGAATTAACATTTTAATTGACAGTGACTCGGTGCTTATTCAACTCTTTCACAACGTGTAACGCTGTTCTCAATAACACGAAGCAAACAGCGTTTGAAATGTTCAAACAATTGAAATCTCATATTAAAGAGATAGTATTTGTACGTAAGGTACACTGTATGAGACACATCAAATTGATTTTTGTTCCAAGTTAACTGTAACAGTTTTCATAAAGTCAGTCTCTGAATATACTATGTGATTTTTTTCTGCGTGACATTCGTTACACACCAATAGTGTTGATTTGGAAAGCTTTTTTAAAAAAAACTAAGCGAAAAATACATATTATTTTTATTCTTTTATGTTGTGTGAAAACCAACAATAGATCCATTTGAATATACTCCAAAGCATGCAAATAAGATAAAGTAACAACACCCATTTTTTGAACATGTTTGTATCGAAATTAATTCAAACAACAAATACACAAACATTACAATTGTACACAACAAATGTTTCTTTTTCAAACCAATTGGTTAATACAAAACATGGAAGAACAAAGATAAACATAAAGACAAGACATATGTTTTTTTGCAAAAAACAAAAGCTCAATCATTATAAATCAATCTGCGATTTAATCAGCATATTATGTAACGTATGTTACAATGATACTTGTGAGGGCTTCATGTATACTGGATTACGGAAGATCAACAAAATCATATTATACATCTTCATTTCTTGACAAAAGGAACTGAAAGAAAGTGTTCATATTAGCATATATAAACATATAATGGATAAAACAAACCTCATAAAGTTATTAATGTATTACTAAAAAACAACTAGACTGATATTAAAGATTGCAAATAATATATCTAAATCTGAAATTTTTTGAGTTCAGAATATTTAATTTTCGGTTTGAACATTTTGTAAATAGAATATAAGAGAATATAGGGGAGTTAGATATGTACATCAGACAGTATGATTGTATGTAAGTACGTTGGAAAGTGTTAGCGTTTAGCTTTGTTTGATTGTGTGTTTTGTTATTATTGTTTTTTTCAAATAATTAATATCCTTTTTTGTTTGTCTATGTTTTCAGGTATCTACATATATGTTATGTTGTTTGTTTGTTTTTTGTGTGCATATTTTATGTTTCTTAATTATTATTATTATTATTTGTGAGTTTGAGTAATTAGAAATCTAATGAGCAGGCCTGTGGACAGAAGCTGAATGGGAGGTGGCTGCGTACACAAGGGGGTGTGAGCTGGCTGCTGATATCTTATTCTCTTATTCATTATGTTTAACCAATTTGCCAATAAGTATTGTAAGTGTGTAAATAATAGAGGGCCACATGGAAGATTAGTTTTGTAAATAAATGTGTATTACCCTCTGTAAATAAAGTCTATTATTATTATAATTATTATTATTATTATTATTTACCCCAACCATTCCTCCCACCAAATAAATCAAGAGTACAAATACAATTAGCAATCCTATATAATTATAGAGTCCATGGATATTTAATGTTATTTAAAATGTAGAAATTAAACCAGCTTCTTTTAACATAGCCCATAACTATTACAATTGCAATGCATGACTACATATATATGTATTTGTAAAATACCATCTAATATGAATAAGGCACTGCCTCATAGCGAGCTCAACTCCTTAAAAAACAATGGAATGCAAATAAAAACAATCATCAGCACATTATGGAGAGGTGAAGAATACAAAATAATCCTGGAACTCTGCCCTGCTACCGGTTACACGAAACACCCAAATATACCTATTTCCCCTAATCCACCCAAATCTACACCAAATCTACCCCTAAATATCCCAAATCCAGCCCAAATCTACCTTATAGGGTGTTACATCGATGTTGTTGTAAAAAATATCACAACAAAAAAAATCATTGAGCAGTATGAAGATGTAGTTGTTAATTATTTGTTAATCATTTATTTTGTTATCACAATGTGTAAACAAATAACGCAAAAATCGTTTATTCAGTAATAAATTAACAAATGCATGTATATCTTCATTTTTCTCAAATGATTATTTTATTTTTGATATTTGGTACAATAACATCATTGTAAAAGCATATAAGGTAGATTTGGTGTGGATTTGGGAAGCTTAGGGGTAGATTTGGTGAAGAATGGGGTGGATTCGGGGGAAATAGGTAGATTTGGGTGTTTCGTGACATCCACCTACTCTTACTGTCAGAAACATTGTAATAATTATTTAACATGCAGACAGGATGGCCTTTGGTTGTTTGGACCTTCTATTTACCATCCCCATCGGACAGACAAAGCCAAGGGAAAATGTCTTGCGCAAGATGCTTGAACTGAATTGAATGTTGTTTAATGACTCATCAACACAGTATATGTTATTTAGAGCTACCCCAGAGAGAGGGGAAGGATACATAGGAATCCGGGAACCGTGCCCTACTCTTATTATCGAATAGATTCCTATGGTTCTTTAACATTCTCGGAGGATAGACAGATACACGGGACCACCCGGTTTACGTCCCCATCCGACGGACGAGGCTACGGGAAAGTGCCTTGCCCAAGAACACACCCCGGGGCCTCCGGTTACAAATCAAAGATACCTGACCTTAAACTTAAGAGCCCATATTTGGTGTTGTGCACACCCAATATATTAATGATAAGGTAACAGTTTCATCTCATTATCTGAAATTGTTGGACAGTTTATTCGAATGAACACCAAAATTACATCAGTATTCACATTGACCTTGAACATGTAACCATTATTTTAATGTGCAACACGGGGTCTATTGAAAACACATACGCAAATAAGGTTGCGTCTCATTATTTCAAGAGCTAATTATTATCTATGAAGAAGTAGAAAAAGAGAAGAAGAAGAAGAGAAGAAGAAGGGGTTAAGGAGTATGACTGGACATGAAAACTGCATGACCTTGAACAAAGGACGGTCCCCTAAATGTGTATGCTACTTACCACATGGACTGGACAAGAACATTTTTATTAAGGACAATTGAAATAAAACTTGTCTTTTTTTGTTTGTTTGGTGTGTAATGTCATTTTCCAGCACATTTTAGGCTACGTAGGATGGTCAACTTTTTTTAGTGGTGGAAGCCGACCACTCATTTATTCCTGGGCAGAACATGTAAGACATGTACTGTATACTTCCGTCGTCCGTAAGAATCAACACGTACAAGTGGAGCTCCCAGTGGGATTCGAACACGCAGCATTGAGATGGTTTCCAATGCAGCGTCTTTACCCTCTCAACCACGGATGCGCTACAAAATATCAAATCATGTCTGGGTAACGTACTCGAACTCACTCCCTTCTCACCAATGTCACTAGACGATTGCAGCTCAGGTTCGCTTCCCTGTCTCTAACGCGAGAGGTTACCATCATCTGTGCCATCCAGAGTGATTTGTGTAAGCTATGTAGCTTTCTTTGTAATCAATGTATAAAAAAAAAAGTTTATGATGTACTATTTTGAGATAGTGGTAATCCGACTGATTCTTGACGAAGTAGCTTGTATGTTTTGTTTTTGTTCTCAGCGATAATAAAATTCTATTTTTTTGCAATGATCTCTTGTGGAATGTCGTAACTTAATATCAATTACTAAATAACTGATCGTTGGCCACAATTGATTGCTTGGTACATCACTTATTCAAACTCTTGTATCCATCAACCACAGATAACGGCGCCTCATTAATGGTACATCGGGTCATCCAGTTGTTTTTAGTTTGGTTGTAAGTTGATTTTCAAGCCATCCGTTGCAGGTTATTATTGCTGAGTTCTACATAAAGCAAAACGCAGTCATAAACAACCACAAACAATGGCAGACTGGCGTATACTATATTCTTTTCTTGGACATTCTTGAACATTCAGGACATCTAGGCATGCAGCTTAATTAACATGATTAAGGCAGAAATGGCACTGAAAAATATAACAGATATTAAATACAACACAAGAAAAACAACGTATATAATCGATTCAGCAACCGCGACTAATAGCATTTGTCTTAAAACGTCTTAATTTTTGAAACGGTTGTGAAACAGCATGGTAGATCTTACTTGGTTTAAACATATTTTATTTCTCATTATTATTTAACAGCATGGAATCTGTACACAATAGCAGAAACAGGATTAGAACAAAAGTAAAATACTTATGTTCTTCTCCTAGAGATCTTACTTGCACCACTGGGTGTTTCAATGTGCCCATGGGGAAGACGTTTAATTTCTTAGCTGTGGATTTTTGATGTGGACATAAACAGTTTAACTGTCTGAATGGTGTTTATGATTACGTCATTTTAGCACATGTTAGGCTATATAAAATTTATGACGGTTTTTTGTTTAGAGGCAGGACAATTTATTTTTCTTGAGTAGAACCAGTACTTTTTACCTCCAGCCGTCTGTGATAAGCGACACTTTCTCACTTGACAAGTCAAGCTCACAGTGGGATTCCATAGATGCCAAATTTTTCAGCATCACATCAGGGAGATTGGACTTCCAAGTCAGGGAGATTTACGTAACGCCATGGAACCATCGCATTTTTTTCAAATAATGAATACAATTGCTAACTTTATTTTGTATTTCATTATCTATATATATACAATAGATGAAAGCAAATAACAGTACCAGTCTATGCATTATGCCGTAAAAAAATAATTGCTAGATTATCATCCCCGTCCGCCCCCATTTTTTTTTAAGCCCGGCTTTTAAACCGATTTTCACTGTTTTGAGAGCCGCGTTTTAAACCTGTCCTTTGAAACCCGGAAACGTAATAATCGGTGTTGAGGTACACAATTTCTTCACAAAACGACGTGAAATTGGCGAATTAAATGGGGAAAAACTGGTGTTTGTTATCATTAAAATGTATTGCAATTATGAAAGACTGGTTTAGTTGTAATATTGTGGAGGATAAAACATTTTTACCGATTGCATCGATCAAAAAGTGCCGATTTCGGCAAAATCCTTCTCGGTACAACCGGCCATATTTCAATAAACCTCGTCTTGTGCCGCATGTCGCTAGATGCAATTTCATTGGTTGGTTGCACGATCGTAACCTCGCCCTGATCGATTATACACGAGACAGCTGCTTGACATGGGCTAATCTCGTGCTGTGTATTGCAAATTACCGCAAATTACAGGCAATTAACCATCCTCGGCAAATAATTGATTTCCGGGAGGTTTTGAATGGCTTCCGTGTGATCGGTAAATCAAAGGCAAATCCGTTAGTCTACCGGAGAATGCGGGAGATTTGGCATGTATGGGATTCAAACCCGTAGCTGTGAGAGGCGAGAAAGTTTTAGACGTAGCTTCTTTACTGTCCCTGCCAAGGATGCAACAGACATAAAGTGGGCAGTCCTGTGTATTGACAGGCTAAGAAAAACATTTAGGCTAGTTTAAAGTGTGTGAAGTCCGAGGCACTTCTCGCTAACTTTAAACTAGCTACATGTTTTTCATACCCCGTAAAAATATTGAAATCAATCCTTTTATGTACATTTTGTTTGTTGTGTATGTTATTCAGACTTTACTCATGTAAATTTATATGTAATTGTGCTAAAAATATTGTTTTAAACCTGTTATGCATACTGTTGGTAACAGTGACGTTGCCAACCTTGCACACTTTTTTTATAACAACTTACGACAGTTAGCATGAGAACGTCAAGACACGTTTACGGTTATGTTATACAACCAAGACAACTTATTCAAACGAATAAACTACACCTTGTTTGTTTTAGCCATGCCCAAAACGTAAATGTTTTTTTCACTGGGAATTTAAATGCAACAAATAAACATGTTTCATTTAAGGTCAATGCAATAGAAATGTAAATATTGGGATTTGAACGGTGCTAGTGAGTGGCAACTTTCCCATAAATAGCTTTATGATAAATTGTCCATTCACTTTGCATTTTATTGTAAATTTGCCAACCACTGCCGTCGTTAAAACCCCAGGAAAACTGGAAATTAGTGAATCAATTCTTAAATATACTGTTTATATTATTAACCTGTTCTTATATTATCAACAATAATGTGCCTAATGGGAGGTATGATAAATGATAAAATCATAAACAGTGCCAGAAAGATAACATATCATCAGTGTTAGTGATGTACCGATTATTCGATTGTAACCGAATCGATCATCAGTTACTGAGGCATCCGATTATGATGATCGATTATGAAAGTCTATAATGGATCATCGGTTGCATGTAAAAATGCACTTAATGTTCAAAATAGAAATAAACATGATTTTCCATGAGACCACACTTGTGAAAATGAACAAATAAACAAATTTATATCAATTATAATTATTTTGCTGTTGAAATGGCAATGGTATAAGACACAAGACATGAAAGAATACCTGATTTAACAGATTCATCAGTAATACTTCTAAGTTCAAGGCCTCAAACTCAGATTAACATACACATGTTATGTTTCATATTGACTAACCGATTATAACCGATGATTGCTCGGTTACATCCAACCGATTGTAAATGATGATCGCTGGTAAATTTCAACCGACTGCCCATCACTAATCATTGTATTTTTAGACCACAGAAGTTTATTCGAAATGAGTCGCATATATAATTTTTTAAAAATTGTGCTAATACGCTGCAAAAACAAGGCAAGATCCAAATTATGTCATCTGTCATTTACTAATGATGGGAAATCAGTAGAAATTTACAATCGGTAATTGGTTACCATTGGTAGGGTGTACCGGTAACCGATCAATCATCAGTTATAATCGGTTAGTCAATATGACGTATTGTTTCAGTCCTTGAACTTTGAACAATTCTATTAAAGCTGTACAGTCCCTATTTTAACTGGTAATAACTCATGAATATGAATGAGTCACGTGTGAAGTAGCTTCAAATCGACAAACACCCCAAAAGTCGGTATATAAGGAGAAATCGATACGTAAAATTTCACATTTTTATTTAGCCTCCGTACAGGTAACATCGATAAATATACGGCCCTAGAATATATGTGATAAAAAAATAGTTGCCCGAAACGGGATTTGAACGACAGCCTTGCTCTTGTAAGATTTGAAAGATGTAAGCTGAACTACGTAATAACAAGAGCGCGCACACAAACTCATCAAGCGCTAAATAACAAGTCGAGATATGGTTGATTTGAGGCGAAGTATTAGTTTCATATTGATAAGATGCAGTATTACACCAGGCAATGTTAATTTACACGTGCGACAATATGGAATGCATATTTACTGATCCATCTTTAGTTCCGTTCAATTATGTTAAGTTATTTTGCCTCATAATAAATGGTAGTTTGTATACTATTTTCTTAAGTAGCGTTGTACTTCAGCGGATAGAGCATAGGACTTAAAATCAGAAGGTCGTGTGTTCGAGCTCCGAAAGGAGCTAATTTTTTATTTTTTTCTGTAAAAATTACTGATACCTGTGTATAGGTGACTGATCGATGTATATACAGTAAATAATTTCCTGTGTGTGTAGTTCTGAGGTTTAAAGTCCCTCCACCAACAAACCCGACAAGGTATCCCTGAAGCGATGGGCACAATGGAGTCTGGACTGTTCTAGATGAGTGTGTTGGTTGATCTGGTGCTGCAGTTTGCTGTGTAGTCGTCAGTGTTGATCGTATATTGGTAGTTGTC
Organism: Cyrtodaria siliqua; assembly: GCA_037043455.1. NCBI lineage: Eukaryota > Metazoa > Mollusca > Bivalvia > Adapedonta > Hiatellidae > Cyrtodaria > Cyrtodaria siliqua. Next base: position 85,320 of record JAWPHD010004284.1, on the reverse strand, counting down.
GCTTTCGCTCTGTGGTTTTCACTTTGGCAGTGAAGTGGAGGATCTGGACGACGTCTAGGTGGTGCTGTCTACATCCGCTACTGGACACTATCCCATTTAGGGCCACACCCATCACAGTATGACCCTGCGCCGCACACACCACCCGATGGCCATCTTCCGTCTTCTGTTTTCAGTCTTCTATCCTCGGCGTCGATCCGCTGTGGCGGTGTAGCTCTCGGCTCCGGACTTCAAACTTCGGTGTGGCCATCATATGATGTGTGCTGTGACGGGACGCAAGAGACATCCTCACTCTCGGTCAAATGACACTCAAGCTACTAAACCGCAAATTAATCAGTTCAGTAATACCAGTATTGACCACCCTACGCGAATAAGGTGATACCAGCAATGGCGTATAGGGCTGGCAAGGCGACCCATATAAACATCATAAGTCATCAGTGCCCACGCAGTGACGTGCACGCGGTAAAGATAGCAGGTGTCAAAATGAATGATTTCCTGCGCTATATTTGCTCGCTTAAATACCCGATTTCGACATGAGCTGGTGAACATGAGTTACAAATAAAGAACTGCCTACAAAGAAGAAATGTATTGATATAGGGACTCTGTAGCTTTAAAGTATGTATTCTTTCCTGTCTTGTTTCTTATGGCATTTTATTTTAAACAATAAAATAATTCCAGTTGATATGCGTTTAGCTGTGTATGATATTTGTGTATATGCTCATTTTCACAAGAGTACACGTGTATTTCCTAACTCTTGTCTCTTGGAAACTTGGCAACAGCAGTGGTTAAAATTTCCCCACCCACCGACTTTACAGTACTGTACGGTACAGAATAACTAGATATATATATCACTAAAGTGCGATGCGTTTTCATTTAATCATGGTATTTTAGATTATCGATACTGCAGTAGCTTTTAAAGTTTAGGTAGTTCTACTGTTACCTTGACTTTCTTTATCCAGCTGGCAATTCATAATTTTGCATTGCAGAGATGTTGAGATTTTATTTTATTTTCAGTAGGTGATAAAATTTGTGTTACTCGGTGTTTATCCTTAGGTTCTATAGTAATATAAACATCTTTGGCAGAGCAAAAATACCATAATTTTCATAATTTTGATTTTAAAACATCCATATATTGAATCAATGTGCATGAATGTGCATGAAATAAGCAGGGTTTTAAAAGAGTCACTCTGTAGATACCTTAATTTTAACAGTAAACTTGGTTGAACATCAAGGATAAAGACCGAGTTTATCATCTACCAGAATGTATTGGTTATGTCTTATTTCTGGTCACTGATTGGTCAGTTTTTTTGATGATGCTCTGTCAAAATTATGAATAATCACCAACGGTTGTTTACTTACTAATGACGTCACATTAACGATTAAGTCTGGTAACCTGCCAACTGGATGGACTAGCTCAAACGCGAATAGAGTTGGGCCGGATACCAAATACAGATGGGAGTTAACTGCGTTTGGAACGCATGACATGACCTCCCCTTAACAAGGGAGTTAAGTGTGTTTGACTAAGGGAGTTAACTGTGTTTTGACTTTTTTACCACGGTTTTTTTCCCCGTAGTATTTGGTACTCGCGTTACCGTAGAGCTCGCTTGCGCGCGCGTCACTTCGCGACGCGACCTGAGCTCGCTATTAAATGTATAAGCTCAAATATATCAATAGTAACATATGTTTCATTAATATACTGCATACTAGAACTGCAAACGAGTTTCCAAAGTAAGGGTGATCACTTATGTCATTTAAATACTCTTCTAAATGTACTTATTTTCTGCTATAGTTTAATCTGTTCAAATATAATGCATGTTCATTAAACTTAGCATTACACTTGTAGTTCAGTCTGCAGAACTAATATTTATTAATCGTCTTGACTTTAAATAGATTTTCAATTCTACCATACACCTTGTCTAGGATTAAGGTTACCTTAGAAAAACAGGTTTTACGAAAACACACCGTTATTTTCTGAATAAACATGGAACATAACAAAAGGGATGGGCACGTAATGTAATATCTTTAAAATACCTTGATTTTCTTTTGCCTATTTCATAAAACATATTCAGATAACCTAACTTTAAGTTCTAATGATAATAGTGTACATGAGTGTTCATGAACATGTTCGGCAATTTTTATGTCTCATTAAAGCTAGTGTTTGTAGTTTATGGTACTCTTAAGTTATGGTAATGTATAGAAAGATAAAAATATCGGACAGGGAAAGCAGCATTCAAGGACGACAGTCAACCACAAAACACAAAAACAAACACGCAAACAGACAAACGAGAAGGCAAAAGTAATAACGCGGTATATGAAACACACGTGTTTAAGAACAAACTGGATCAATGAATGTCATACAATCCCTGTAGGATGTAAAAATAACAATCTTGATTGGATGTACGGGGAGACTTTATGTTTCATTCACTTGGCTTGGCGACATCGTTGAATACAAAACTGTCTGAACATATTCTAAGACGTTTTACTTGTAAGTTTAACATGATATTCCAACTATTCTAAATTTTATAATATGTATCTACAATATATGATTTATCCAAATTATCTGTTTAATTTCCTTATCAGATGTTAATTGTTTTTGTCGGCGACAGTAACGTATGTTACATTTTGAGGTGCTGAACTCATAACAAACACAAATGATAACCTTTGGAACAAACTGTTAGTGCTCCGAATTACTCAACCATACCTTCATTGCAAATGTTACCTTCATTGCAAATGTACACTGACAACGATGCACAGTTTTAATGAGAAACAGCGTTAAGCATCTTGTAGTTGTTGAAAAATTTACTTTATATCACTGGCTTAACTGTATTACACAATGATGCAACGTAATTATGAACGCTCATCCGATCACAGTTTTAGTCTCATTTGTTAGTCTAGACTACGGTTTAAATAAATTAAAATAAGTGGCTTCCTTGTAATGCTGTTAGACGATATAGCGATATAGCCTGGTCTGGGTCTCGATTAACTGATGACTATTGGCTAAGGGTGAGTTTTGATGCATCCTATATTCTGACTTAAACCCCAAGCGCCAAGCGACTCTGTTGTGAAACTGACCGTTCTAAGGCGATACCCCAGTTGTCAGTCAGCCTTTTTATGTTTTTGGGGTAACATACTTTACTTATAGTAGTTATTTATCCATGTAATTGTTGTAAGTTTGAACGTGTGCTTTAAGTTGACTGTATTGTGAATACTACGGTTTGTTTTCGACATTTTTGTTTGTGATGTCATATCTTTCATTTTATTCATCTTTGTACTTGTTGTTTGTTTCTGTGCGTGTTTGTGTTTGACTGTGGTCTTTGAATGCTACATGTTTTGTTCGGCTTTTATATTTTCCGTTGTAGATAAGATGCGTGCACAAAGTTTGTTTATATGTGTGTTTTTTTACGTCATTTATCATGCAAATAATAGAGTGAGTGGTTTCCTGAAATGCAAATGTTAGAGTGAGTGGTTTCCTGAAACTGGAAATAAGAAACCGTCCGCAGTTAATGTACATTCAAAATAGGATGGTAGTCAACAAGCAAAAACCTTTAAAACAAATGAAATTCATTTCAGTTAGGTCATTTAATGGGATAACTTTTGTTATTTTATATATTTCTGTACTCAATGTCTATCTGGAAAAAAAAGCCAATAAATATTGATAGTTTTGACATCCTTGCAACACGTACTGTGACTCCGTTTGATATGTTTTCAACCATATGAATTTATTCTTGACAAAATAGTGTCAAAGATAAACAATAAATAGTTCGCATCTAGGAATGGCCTGTCTACACTTATTTACAATAACATAGTATTTAGCACACAGAATGACAAAATTATAGGATTGTTTATGAACATGTATATCATTTATTCCAAAAGATATTGGTTGAAAATTAAATGTAATATTTACATTTCCTGCAGTTAAAAATAATGCCAGTTCAGTCCAAAACGTTTTAGATTTGGTACATTCCCAAAACAAATGTTTTATTTTCTTGATACAGTAAAGTACACCGTTAACTGATACCCAACAGTCGTTTGACTAAAGCGAACCCAGTTTCATTAGATTCTTCTAATTAGACGGTAGATCTTCAATACTGTCCGGATCAATATACTAAATGCTATGTATTACGAAGATTGTTGTGTTTTAATCATACTTTGTACAGTGAACACGCAACGGAATTACTTAAATCTTTCGGCGCCTATACGAGGGGCATTCAAAATGTTTTGATACTGATGCGCTTTAGTAGAAATTAATTCAGATTCATGCATTATTTTACCTACTTTTGTTGGTACTTTCAATAGCAATATATACTGAACATTGTATCATAAATTGTCAAGGGATTATAGTGTTATACGGTTTTGAATAGAGTTTACACATATACACTGACCATTTTCTGTAGTAAATATAAAACCAGTTGAAAGCGAGGAAATTAGGACTTATATAAACATGTATTACGAAGATTTTTGTAATTAATCATGCCTTGTAAAGTGAACACGCAACGGAATTACTTAAATTTATCGGCGCCTATACGAGGGGCATTCAAAGAAAATTGAGACTGATGCGCTTTCGTAGAAATTAAATCAGATACATGCATTATTTTACCTGCTTTCGTAGGTACTTTCAATAGCAATATATACTGAACATTGTATCATAAATTGTCAAGGGAGTATAGTGTTATACGCTTTTGAATATAGCTTATACATATACACTGACCATTTTCTGTAGTTAATATAAAACCAGTTGAAAGAGCGGAAATTAGGACTTATATTCCCTGGCTTCTGCCAAGTCATTGAGTACCTTCATTGTGGCTTTCTAGGCTATCGTTTTTTTTGTATTATATTTACACGAGCATAATTGTGTTTTACTTATATTGCCTATTGATGCTGCCTTGTTGGTTAGAGATTATCCCATGGCGGGGATTTCTTTATTTGCACTGTCCTGTTTTAATGGGATGACAGTAGGGTAAGTGCGAGGTTTGGTGCACCCTAGAACAGGTTTAAACCCCCAGTGGCCTACTTTGCCACTGACCGTTACAAGGCGGTAGCCCTATTGTCAACCCTTTTGTGTTTGTGATGTCGTTTGCATTTATTATTGCTTTTGCCTTCTTGATTGTCTGTTTGCGTGTTTGTTTCTGTGTTTTGTGGTTGACTGTCCTCCTTGAATGCTATTTTCCCTGTCCGATCGTTTTATATTTCCTTTTATATAAACGTGTATTACGATTTTTTTTGTAATTAATCATGCTTTGTACAGTGAATACCCAACGGAATTTCTTACATCTATCGGCGCCAATACGAGGGGCATTCACAATATTTTGAGACTGATGCGATTTCGTAGAAATTAAGTCAGATACATGCATTATTTTACCTGCTTTTGTAGGTACTTTCAATAACAATATATACTGAACATTTTATCACAATTTGTCAAGGTATTATAGTGTTATACGGATTTGAATAGAGCTTACTCATATACACTGACCATTTGTTGTAGCAAATATGAAACCAGTGGAAAATTAGGACTTATATAACAATGCTTTGCGCTTTAAATATATCTAGTAAGCAAATCATTCATGAATATAAAAAGCATGTATGGGCATTCTTCTGTTTCAAAAGCAACATTTTACAGGCGGTTAAAAAGGTTTAAAGAGAGAAAACCCAAGATCTTGACTGTGTCAGAAGAGCAAAGGCTTTATTGTCCTCAAGAAACATCGTAGCTGTGGATGCTATGGTGAAGGAATATTTAAGATATACTGTTTCTGAGATAGCTGCGTCAGGGGGCACATCAACGGAAAGTGTTCCTGAGATTTTAACGAAGCGTTAAAAATTAAACAAGGTATGTGCACGGTGGGTACCCATCTATTGACCAAAGAGAAAAGGTCACAACGAGTGAAATGTTGTAAATAACTTTTGAAAATATATAGGACTACCGATGAAAGGAGGTTAACTGAGCTGATAGCAGGTGATGAAACATACATATATTATGTTAAACCTCAACGACCTATTAATAATAAACAATGGCTGTGAAAAGGGCAAGAAAGATCAGTAATTGCCAAAAGGACAAAAAATGCCAACTATAAAGTTCTCTACACTATTGTCTTCAATTCAAACGGTCCAATTGTTCAGATACCTAGTGCTCCAGGAAAATCTGTTATGGGAGATTTTTATAGGGACAATGTCTTAAAATCAGTGAAAAGTCACTTTTTTAAACTTCGTCCAAGGACTGGTTTAAAGGGCAAACATCTCATACATGACAATACATCTTCCCATAAAAGTGCTATAGTACAGCAATGTCTTCGATTTGAACATGTTATACAGCTTCAAAACACGTACGCGCCGGATTTTAGTCCGTATGACTTTTTTCTGTTTCCAAATCTGACAAAAGATGCTCGCTGGACGTCGTTATAACTCGGGAAGCGCCGTTGGCTATGCGGTACATCAGAGTCTGAAGGCTATACCAAGGAGAGACTACTCTGCGGTTTCCGGTCAATGGATATCTTGTTCAAAAAGTGTATTCTTGTTAAGGGCGAATACTTTGCTGGATAAAAATAGGATATTTGTCCATAAACATGTTATGTTTTTTTTTACGAGGCCAGTCTGTTTGAATGTCCATCGTACAATTTTATCGAAATAAGTGGTTGACTAAAGTAGATACGAGGGCATATCATTCCATCGTCACAGGCCTGCATTATAGCAAAATAGCATGTTTGCACTCAACTATTTTGTCAAGAATAAGTTCAATATGGTTAAAAATATATCAAACGGATTAACAGTACATGTTGCAAGAAGGTCCAACTATAAATGTTTATGGGATGTTTTCCCCAGATAGACACCCTAGAACCGGTTTAAACCCCCAGTGGCCTTTGTTGCCACTGACCGTTCCAAGGCGGTAGCCCTATTGTCAACCCTTTTGTGTTTGTGATGTCGTTTGCATTTTTTATTATTTTTGCCTTCTCGTTTGTCTGTTTGTGTGTTTGTTTTTGTGTTTTGTGGTTGACTGTCGTCCTTGAATGCTGCTTTCGCTGTCCGATATTTTTGTCTGTCATTGAGTACAGAAATATATAAAATAACAAAAGTTATCCCATTAAATGACCTAACTGAAATTAATCGAATTTTTTAAAAAGGTTATTACTGTTGACTATCATCCTATTCAACCATTTTGAATATACATTAACTGCGGACTGTTTCTCATTTCCAGTTTCAAGAAACCACTCCCTCTCATATTTGCAGTTCAGGAAACCACACACTCTATTATTTGCATACCGTATCCATGGCCGAGAGGTTAACGACGTTGCGTTGTAAAACTTCTCCCCTCTCACCACTGCGGGTTCAAAACCCACTTCGAGCTCGACTTTTAAGTGAAGACGTGCACATTCTTACGGGAGGTGTACAGTATAGGTTCAACCAAGGAAACGTGAGTGGTCTGCCTTCACCACAAACATAATCGACCTTCATATATAACCTTACATGGGTTGAACATGACGTAAAACACCATACATACAAAAAGACTACTTTTTGCACGCACATTATCTACAAAGGAAAATATGAAAGTCGAATAAAACATGTGGCATTCATGGACCAAAGTCAACCACAAACACGCACAGAAACAAACAACAATTACAAAGATGAATAAAAGGCGAGATATGACATCACAAACAAAAATGTCGAAAACAAACCGTAGTATTCACAACACAGTCAACGTAAAGTACACATCCAAACCTAACAACAATTACATGGATAAATAACTACTATAAGTAAAGTACGTTACCCCAAAAACATAAACATACTGACAACTGGGATACCTCCTTGGAACGGTCAGTTTCACAACAAAGTCGTTTGGGGTTTAAGTCAGAACCTAGGATGCATCAAATCTCACTCTTAGCCTATAGTCATCCCAATTAAACGAGACCCAGACCAGGTTATATCGCTATATCGTCTAACATCATTACTAGGAAGCCACTTATTTTAATTTATTTAAACCGTTGTCTAGACTAACAAATGATACTTAAACTGTGATCGTACGAGCGTTCATAATTACGTTGCATCATTGTGTAACACATGTAAACCAGTGATATGAATATATTTTTCAACAACTACAAGATGCTTAAAGCTGCTTCTCAATAAAACCGTGCATCGTTGTCGCCGTTTGTATACTTGTTACTAGTAATAGTAACTAGCACGGTCAGTGAAAATTTGCAATGAATGTGTGGTTAAGTAATTCGGAGCACTAACAGTTTGTTCCAAAGGTTATCATTTGTGTTTGCTCAAAATGTAACATACGTTATTGTCGTCAACTACAACTATTGACATCTGATAAGGAAATTAAACAGATAATGTGGATAAAGCATACATTGAAGATACATATTATAAACTTTAGAATAGTTGGAATATCATGTTAAACTTACAAGAAAAACGTCTTAGAATATGTTCAGACAATGTTATCTTCAATGATGTCGTTAAAGTGAATGAAACTTGAGAGTATCATAAACTACATACCCTAGCTTTAATCAGACATAAAAACTGCCGAACATGTTCATGAAGACTCATGTACACTATTATCATTTGAACCTAAAGTTAGCTCAGCTGATTTTCTTTTATAAAATAGGCTAATAAGATAAACGTAATTCAAGGTATTTTAAGGGTATAACATACGTGACCATCCCTTTTGTTATGTTCCATGCTTATTCAGACAATAACGGAGTGTTTTCATTAAACCTTTTTTATTCCCGTAACGGTAACCTTAATCATAGACATGAGCCGTTGGCCAGTTTTCTGTGCGATTTTAAAAATAATGCCTCAAAATATCTAACGTGTAACTTACGAGATGTAACATTCGTTACCTTACACTAAATGCAGGAACAATGGTATATACATATACCATCTAAACAGGTACATACTGAAAGACAATGTGTATGGTTCAATTTAAAATTATTTCAAGTCAAGACGATTAATAATTATTAGTTCTGCAGACCGAACTACATGTGTAATGACACATACGTTACTTTTCAAGAACATTATATTTGAAGACATTAAACTATAGCAGAAAATAAGTATTTCATGAACACTTAGAAGAGTATATAAATGACATAAGTGATCACCCTTACTTTGAAAACTCGTTTGCAGTTCTAGTATGCAGTATATATGTAAATGTTGCAGTTCTAGTATGCAGTATATATGTAAATGTTGCAGTTCTAGTATGCAGTATATATGTAAATGTTGCAGTTCTAGTATGCAGTATATATGTAAATGTTGCAGTTCTAGTATGCAGTATATATGTAAATGTTGCAGTTCTAGTATGCAGTATATATGTAAATGTTGCAGTTCTAGTATGCAGTATATATGTAAATGTTGCAGTTCTAGTATGCAGTATATATGTAAATGTTGCAGTTCTAGTATGCAGTATATATGTAAATGTTGCAGTTCTAGTATGCAGTATATATGTAAATGTTGCAGTTCTAGTATGCAGTATATATGTAAATGTTGCAGTTCTAGTATGCAGTATATATGTAAATGTTGCAGTTCTAGTATGCAGTATATATGTAAATGTTCAGTAATGAATCATACGTTACTACTGATATATTCGAGCTTATACATTTAATAGATTGCATTTTACAAATACATATATATATGTAGTCATGCATTACACTTGTAATACGTATGGGCTATGTTTTAAAAGAAGCTGGTTTAATTTCTACATCTTAAATAACGTTAAATATTCAAGGACTCTATAATTATATAGGATTGCTAATTTTATTGGGAGGAATGGGTGGGATAAATATGTTTAGATATGCTTCTTTCTGTGTCTTTTGTCAAGAAATGAAGATGTACAAATATGATTTTGTTGATCTTCCGTAAGTTAGTATAATGAAACCCTCCCAAGTATCATTGTAAAATAAGTTACATAATAGGCTGATTAAATTGAAGTTTGATTTATAATGACTGAGGTTTTGATTTTTTTTAAAAAAAACACATATTCCTTGTCTTTCTGTTTATTTTTTTTCTTCCATGTTTTGTATTAACCAATTAGTTTGAAAAAGAAACGATTGTGATGTACGATTGTGATGTTTGTGTATTTGTTGTTTGAATTAATTTCGAAACAAACATTTTCCAAAAATTGTTGTTGTTCTTTTATCTTATTTGCATGCTCTGAAGTATATTCACATTGGTCTATTGCTGGTGTCACACAACATAAAAGCATAAAATTAATATATGCATTTTTTCACTTAGTTTTTTTAAAATGTTTTTCTAATCAACACAATTGGTGTGTAACGTATGTTAAACTGAAAATAATCACATACCATATTCAGACTGACTTTATGTAATAGATAGAGTATGGTTTCATCGAGTTGGTTCATTTAAACATCGAGATGGGCGTAGCCCATCGAGGTGTTAAAATAAACCAACGAGATGAAACCATACTCCATTTGTTTTGTAGCAAGTCCATTTCAGCCCTATTTCAGTTATTCTAACTGTTATTCTCACAGTTATTCTCACAGTTATTCTGACAGGTCTTATTTTCAATTAAACGATTTACACCTGTGTCTGAACAAAGAGAATTGTCTGTGACAATGCTATAAGAAAACTGTTACAGTTAACTTGAAACAACAATCAATTTTGTGCGTCTCATACAGTGTACCTTACGTAAACATACAGATATCTCTTTACTTATGCTTTCAATTTGTTGAACATTTCAAAAGCTGTGTGCTTCGTGTTATTGCGAAACAGTGTTACACGTTGTGTTAGAGTTAGAATAAGACCCTAGTCGCTGTCAATTAAAATGTTATTTCGAGATCATTATTTTCGGCAAATAATTACTTATTTTCATTAAGGGTCGCTTTTGACCCTTGTATGATTTAATTATGAGACATTAAAAACACGTATAGTTCAACCGCCAACCAGGTAACAGATGTAAATATATATAACACACATAAGGTAAGTGTTGGATGCCTAAATAGTGCCTAAACATTGTAGAAAACAATGCTTACTTATGCGGAAATGTTGACACACGAGATACTTATGTAATTTGGTTATGCAATGTTCTTGTTTCTTCATTTAAAGTTTGTGTAATTCTCACCATATATACTGGGAATGTAAAAGAAACTATAAAAGATGGATAAGCTGAACGCGAAAAGAAGATACGGTGAGAGCATGTTTATAAAGTAAATACAACGCGAATTAAGAGTGCATGTTTATGACATTTAAGGCTAACACTATTACCCGAGTTTGTTCCAATATAAATTCCCTTTAAATCTCCAATGTAACACTGCAAAAAAAAACGTAATATAGTTCTAATGTAACATTGTAAACTCTTTATTATATCTAAATATTACATCCGAAATGTAGGTGACCGTTAGCAAATTTCACAATCCCAACTTAATTTGTTTTGGGACCATACACATAAGCATGATAAAAGTAAGTAAAACGTATAACAAGAAATGTAGCGTTCACAGAACACAGGCACATATCACGCATTCAAATAAAGCAACAATTACCACGAAACATAGAAGCAAAGCACACACCACCAAAACAATAAAGGGTTGATAATAGGGATACAGTATTTGAAAGGTCAGTGGCCAAAAAGGGCCGATGGGGGTTTAAACCACGTTCTGTGGTACATTAAACGGCACTCTTACACTACTGTTATCCCACTAAACAAGTGTAATAAATAAAGAAATCGCCGCCAGACTATATCATCTAGAAACTATGCAGCATTAATAGGCAATGTAAGTATAACATAACTCAAAAATGAGGAAAATGGTCCTTTATAAACCACAACTCAAACACGCAATGGCACCGTAGGTCCGCACTGCACTATAAACCGAAATATGTGCATATTTAAATATCAATGCAAAGGACAATACGTAAAATAAAGAGTGGTGACGACAGGGTAACCGACTTGGAACTGTCAGTAGGCAATACGGCAAACAGGCTATCTTAAATCGATGTTATGTGTACACGACCTCGCTATTATCATGTCTCCAATGTCGAAATGAAACAAATCAGTGTAAATAAAAGTGCATCCCATTAAAAGGAATAACGTCCACATCCAGAGATATTAGCAAACAACATGAACAACACTTACATGTTATTGTAAATATATATAAAAAGCGTAATTAGAAAAACCTCTGGATATGTTAAGCTACAAAGCAAGTACTCAGAAGTCAGAGACACAGGAGAATATACCGTTAAGGGAACGACAAGAGAAAATTGAAGACAAACATTAAACGCTACAATCCCTTTCAAATACAAACGGCGTGTCATAATGTTTTAGTATAAGTATGATCTCATACAAGACAGGTATGTGATACTGTATGTTCCCAGTAGATCAGCCAACTATAGCTGGTGAACCTTTAGCCGCGGAAAAAAAGAAAATAAATGCGATCAGACAACTGTAAAATGACATACGTGTTTATGTCTACGATGGTGACGTAAATTGGATTCGTGAAATAACATCGTATAGACAAAATGATATAAAATCAATAGCAGTGATAGCTTTAAGCTCTCTTGGATATTGTATTTATAGTCATAAAGTATAACTGTCAAAGAAATATTCTTGAATAACAAATATAAATAAATTGGTTTTGATGCCTACGGACATTGTATACACCCTGTAAAAGTTTTAATATTCTCGTACGCTTTCCTTTCACGCAAGCAAAGTTTATAATTTTGTTATACGATAAGGTACTTTGTTAACTCCATTTACACGTCAAACGTTCCCAAGCTAAAGAAAGATACAAATATCGGACAGTGAAAGCAGCATTCAAGGACGACAGTCAACCAAAAACACAAAAACAAACACGCAAACAGACAAACGAGAAGGCAAAATCAATAAAAAATGCAAACTACATCACAAGCACAAACGGGTTTGACACTAGGGCTACCGCCTTGGAACGGTCAGTGTCAACAAAGGACACTGGGGGTTTAAACCAGTTCTAGGGAGCAACAAACCTCACACTTACCCTACTGTCATCCTATTAAAACAGCAAAGTGTAAATAAAGAATTCCCCGCCATGATCTAATCTCTAAAACTATACTATAAGTTTAGAAATTAAATACAGATGCGCATAGTCTAAGCTATGTGTGGCAGAGGTCATTAACAGTGTTATTATTAGAATTAGCAGATATATGCAGGGATGTGTTTGAAACGATATCTGCGGGAAAAAAATGTTTTAATGTACCTGCTTTACAGATTTTATAATTTCGTTCTTATTTCAATGTAAAAGGAGGTAGTTTCAATTTTTAAAAAAAACAAATACGCGTCAAGTGGAGCACAGTTCGTACCCATAGGGATACCAACAATTTGTCTATATACGATTGCATATCAAATTCATTTGCGCATATTCTAACAATATAATTAACATAAGTCATGTAAGTAGCAGATATATGCAGGGCAATGTGTTTGAAACGATATCTGCGAAAAAAATAACAAAATGTTTTAATCTACATGTTTGTCAGATTTTATAATTTGTAAAGGGAGGTAATTTCAATTTTGTTAAATTCTGGTTCGTTATTTCATTATAATGACAAGATAAATATCCATTGATTTTGCGGTTTTTATAACTTAAAACCCAAAATTGTTAGATAGTGACGTTTAACCATATTCTTTATCATATTGGTATTTTTAAATATGAAATACGCTGGTTTAATTAAATGGGAGATAACTCTGATACTTACATTGGATCACAACTAATTAGAGAGAAGATCTCCCATTACGTAGTCCGAGTATTAACTTTCATACCCCATCCAACCCCTTCTCCAAGAAGCGAAAACGGGGTTGGCTGGGGTATGAAATAAAACCTTAATTTCGGCTGGAAAAGTTTGCATATTGTAAAATTAAAACATTTAACAGGTAATTTTAAACAGGTTATCGTATTTTTTTCAGTAAAAAACTTTTAAATGTGTTTTACAGTTGAAATATCCGTTATAAAATCCTGTTAATATAAGCTTTCCAATCTCTTAATGGAATAAAGGCCGGACCACGTAATGTATGTCATGCAAATGTTTTATTATACTTCACATTATAAAATAGCATTCAATTTCGTTAAGTTAAATGTACATAAGTACTTGCTAAACTTATTTGTTTCAGTTTATATATAAAACCTGATATTACTGAAATTGATTCAACATTAGGAGAAGGTTTATATCCGCTTATGTCATCTCATCAGTGAATACAAGGTGTTGCTATCCTTTATTATACCCAAGTTTTTGAAAACAAACAGGGTATATTAAAATCGCCTCCGTTTGTGCGTCGTTGCGTCCGTCCGTCCGTTATCATATCGCCTTCTAAACCGCTGAACGGAATTCAACCAAACTAAATGTATGACTACATCATACGATGATGGCGTGCAAGAGCAATATTATTTTTGGCTCCATCCACAGGGCCCCTAAGGGGTGTTGGGTGGGGTCAAAAGATCAAATACACTAAAACAATGTGTGTTGTGGTTGTTGTTATTATGTTTCAAATGGAATATTATGTTGATGAACTTTGGACTGTTTTCATTGGACAGTTTTGGTTGGGAGGATTTTGGAGCAGTCGTTGGGTGATATATAAACAGGCTAGCTCTGGGAGCAGCCCGGCAGTTGAGTTCTATTTAGTAAAATGTTATTTTTGACTTGGATGCTTTTAACATATAAAATATATTTGTGAGAGGATTTACTTATTATTGTGCTCATTCAAAATAACACTGAAATTGGATATTTTGACTAAATCGGAAATAATGGAAATTCATTTAGACCGAAAGGACACTTACTGTTTTGGATTAAAGAGACACTTAATGTTTGGAGTGAAGAATGTGAATTAAAGGAGCATACATTGGTTAATTTTATTTGGACTTAATTACAAAATTGGATATTAATGAACAACTGGATTTGTGTATTCTCTAAGTGAATATTTAATGTAAATAAATGTGTTAATCATGTTTTTCTGTGGCTGGTTTTGCTTCCTGTCTTGTTAAATTTTACTCGTAGTACCTGTGTGAAGAAAATGTGAGTATTTGCGATGGCGCGTCGTCGAATTCGTTCTGGATCAATCATTTTAAGACCTCTGTTTTCGTAATCTCTCATTAATGTTTTGCTTTTGATTTTATCCGGTTTTCCATCCCATATAAATTCGTACATACTATGTAATATTGATTAATTTTATCTGCGGACGGAATAGGTAAGACGGAAAGAGGATAAATTAATTTCGGAAGAGCAAACGATTTTATTACAATGATTTTACCAAATAATTTCAGTTTTCTATGTTGTCATTGCTTTAAACAGTTTTTAAAGTCTTGCTATTTAGGTTCGAGATTAAAAGCTGTTATGTTTGGCTTGTTCGTATGAAATATAGATATACAAATCTAACAGGAAAAGCAGCATTCAAGGACGACAGTCAACCACAAACACAGAGAGAAACAAAGAACAGATGAATAAAAGGCCAAATACAAAAGGGTTGACAACATGGCTATCGCCTTGGAACGGTCAGTGACAAGAAACGGCCGATGGCGGTTTAAACCAAGTTCTAAGGTGCATCAAATCTCACATGTACCCCACTGACAAAGAAATATAAAAAGATCGGACAGGGGAAGTAGCATTCAAGGAGGACAGTCAACAACAAAACACAGAAACAAACACGCAAACAGACAAACAAGAAGGCAAAAGTAATATTAAATGCAAACGACATCACAAACACAACATGGTTGGAAATAGGGCTACCACCTTGGAACGGTCAGTGGCAAAGTAGGCCACTGAGGGGTTTAAACCGGTTCTAGGATGCACCAAACCTCACATTTACCCTACTGTCATCCCAATAAAACGGGACAGTGCAAATAAAGAAATCCCCGCCATGAACCATTAACTAAGGCAGCACTCATGGTAGAAGCCAGAGCAACAATAGAATAAACCATTGAGGGCACGACAAGACAAGACTGCAGACCAATAGGAAACGTCACAGTCCTTTGGGCTTTAGGCAGACGTTTTCATACGGTCCACAGCCTGTCCAGTCATAGCACAATCAAAAAGGAAAGCATAGTGGTGAACTGTAAATGGGTCCACCACCAAGTATCGAGGGCGATGCAAAATGATAGAGCCATACCTCTTTTGATACACATTTTAACAAGTTGAACATAGTATGAAAGTGATCATGACAAAGGATCTTACGAAGGTTGTAAATCACGTCACCATAGACATCAGGTTGTGAAAATCCTTGTCGCAGAAGAGTTCTTAAAGTACTTTTATATTTGTAAAGAAGATCAAGGTTACGATAATACAATTTTGCGAAGGTTTTCGAAATTTAAAGGGGACAGACGTGTTTCCTGACCGCTTTACAAATTTAATCAGGAAGTTCGTCAGAGAAGGATATATCCCTTTGGTTTTGCACCGCACTGCATGTTTCGTGATTGACCCCTCTACAGTCAGTCATTCGCTTCACTTTTCACTTGTGCGATGACTGGCTACCTCTTGGGACTCTATGATTGTACCTACTGAAACCCCAACTAAGGGAGGTGGGTGCATGAGCTTTCGTCCCTCGGGTTTTCTGGTCGTACCCTAGATTGGTTTTCTCTTTAGCTGCAACTACTATGGTTGTTCAGTATGATTCTGGATACATCCTGAGATGTTTATTATTTTGTATATATTACTTTAATTAGTTTCTCTGGATGTGGACTTTATTGTTAGAGAATTCCTTTTGATGGGATGTAGTCTAGTTTACACTGTGTTGTGCGCATATAAAATCGATTCAAGCTAACCAGTAGATCTTATTGCCTACCGACCGTTCCAAGTCGGTAACCCTGTTTTCAACACCCTTTCTGTTGTTTTTTGTCTCTTTCATTGTATTTTCAAGTCCTTGTTTGCAGTACAGTGCGGACCCACGATGCCATTGCGTTCGGACGCTGTGGTTTCTATAGGACCCTTTAGCTCATTTTTAAGAAGTTTATGGTAACGGTAACCCTGATTGAGTAGCTTTTTAGTTATACTAAGATTACGAATATTAAAGTACTCAACTCGAGTAAAGTTGTAGACAAACGAATAGGTTGAGACACATAGACCGCATAAGAATTTGTTCGGGGAACATCCCCATCTAAATGGGGATAATTGTCATATATTTTGCGAATTATTTCACCATTTTCAAAAGAGAGATGTAAATAAAGAAAAGAAGCTTTAGTATCAGAGATATTAGCTTTGTTAAGTTGAAGTTCCTTAGGGTATATATTATTAACCATAGTAGAAAAGAAAGGTTGTCAATATTTAGTATGCCATTCAGATACCGAGAGGTGTGATTAAAGGCCTCAATACATCTGCCTGGGTATCTGGTGAAAGACTCAATATAAAATCTCTTTCAAAGCATTATAAAAACATATCTGCGACAAGTGGTGCACAGTTCGTACACATAGGGATACCAACACTTGTATGTAAACTGTTGTTCCATACCTGACGAAAATATTAACTAATGGGAAATATAGATATAAAAATCGACCAGGAAAAGCAGCATTCAAGGACGACAGTCAATCACAAACACAAACAGAAACAAAGAACGAAGCACGTTAAAGAACCATACGAATCTATTTGATAATAAGAGTAGGGCACGGCTCCCGGATTCCTATGTATCCTTCCCCTCTCTCTGGGGCGGCTCTAAATAACCTATACTGTGTTGATGAGCCGTTAAATAACATTCAATTCACTGCATGTCAGTGCAGCAAGATCTCCTTGCAATTTTGATAAAGACAAGGCAAGCAAATGGTTGTTGGCTGCTAACATAGCCGAAAAAAAACGAGGTTTTATTTTGCAAAAATAGCACCGGAAACATAAAGATTTCCAATTTGGTAAGTTGAAATTGTATGCACTGGCCAAAGTTTGCGAGTGCATAAAAAAGTTAAATTCTACCCCTAGTTTACACCCTACCACATTTGTATGTCACTTTAGTTTAAAGGGACACATGGCAATCTTGATTTAAAAACTTGCAGTATAATCACCATTATTTTTTCTACATAATTTGCATTTGTTTAATGATTAATATTAAAAATATAGAACAGTAAATTCAGTTCTAAATTGCACATTTCATAGTGAAGTGTGATTTTATTGACTATATAAAATAAAAAAATAAACCTGTAAGTCATCAAGTTTTAAAGGCACAGTTCAACAAAATCACTTTAATAAGTAAAAACCCCACCAAATAATGGAGTTTTTTTTGGGCTGTTTTTATAGCCATTATTGGGCTATATTCCCAATGCCAAAACATATATTTTCCCCAATTTTGAGACAAAAGTTCCCAATTGAAAAAAAAGGCGTTAGTGTGACAAGTACTGAGAATAAAACAGTTTTAAATGCCTCTGCTGACCTTAGTGTACTGAAAAAATGTATTAAAGATACTTATATTAAATTATATAAATATAAATAATAATTATATTAATATTAAACATTTCCCTATCGTTTTATAAAAAATCACGTTTTATGAAAAATCACGCTAAAATTCCCAATTGTAACGGTATGGGTTATCTGCCCTAAGTATAGGAAAAACACTGTAATGGCAAAATTACACAACAAAACCGTTCATCAAAACTCTATTCAGGTGTTTAGGTCATATATAACAATCATCAGTCATTATATATGTGCCAAATAAAAGTATATGATTTTCATGGGTTCTTAAAATAACCGTGATTGAATATGCATAAAAATCATTAATGAATTATGATTTTGTAACTCTTAGTTTGACGGTCGAGTTTTGGGTTTTTAGTTAAAGTTTATATAATATTATATAAATCGCCATCAGTTGCTTTAGAAATGAGTTGGCTGATGTTGGCGGGATAGCTACTTTAAACTAGAGCTACAAATTAATGACATCATTTATTTTTAATTAAGCTGAAACCGTAATGCATGATTTACAAATTGCAATACGGGTCTGGGGGCTATATTGTAACAATACTGCAGTGCTCCAGATAAGCTTTCATCACGCATGAAAAATCTGTATTGCGAATTTACATTTACTAATGCGTATTCTTAAAACAAGTTTTGAAAAAAAAATTAATGTAAAATGTTTACTCATAGTTGTTAACAAAAAACAAAACATATTTCCTCTTCTGCTTATATATATTCATTAAAGCTGTCTGTCTTTTTTAAGTGGCATTAATTTGTGTCAAACAGCCGACTTCTATTTTTTCCTTGCAAGCATCGACTAGTAATTGCTGGAGGTACTTGATTGTCATTCAATACCTAACATCAGTAATTATTGAGTATGATAAGGTGCATTCGATTTTTCTACTGAAGTGTCAAGTGTGTATTCAGGTATTTGGTTCTCGATACTTAAAGACGATTTTTTAATGCGTTTTTGTACTCGTTTATTTTATTTTTAATATGTTTTTGATAGTGATGTACCGATTAATCGATTGTAACCGATCATCAGTTTTAATAATTAGGCATTTGATTATGATGATCGATTATGAAAGTATATAAACGACCAACGGCTAAATGTGAAATGTTACTTTGATTAATTTTAAAAATTGAAATAAACCTATGCAGGAAACAACAGTTGGGAAATAAACATGTTAAAATGAGCAAATAAACGCATTTATATTTGAATTACAATTACTTTACTGATTAACATAAAATTAAAATGGCATTATAAACTAGACAGGAATGAATATATTCAAAAACTTGTTTTAAGTTCAAGGCCTGAAATACAGATTGACCTTCACGTTATACTTTATGCTGACTAGCCGATTATAACCAATGATTGATCGGTTACATCCAACCAATTGTAACCGACGATCGATTGTAAATTTCAACCGATTGCCCATCACTAGTTTTTGATGATTTGTTTGTTTGTATGATGTTTTACGTCATTTTTAACACTTGTAAGGTTATATATGACAGTTGATTTTTTTGTGGTTAAGGCGACCACCCACTTTGTTTTGGATAGCACTATGCACCACCCGCCATCCAAAAAAGAGTTTTTGACTTTTGATGGAAAAATATTCGTAATTACGCAGATACGCGTCTTATTTGGACTAGGCTAGCGCTACAAATTTAAAGCTTTTAGCCCTAAAAAATTCTTTAGCCAGATTAGAATGTCTTTAGCCAGACTTTTGCCGTGATATTTTGTAACTTTAATTGAAGGCGCTAAAACCTCGCGTTTGCGTACACATCAAAAGTAAGTTATAAGAGTATGATTTAAACAAACAGTGTCACACTGCGTGCACTTGCTGTTTTGATCAGCTATTATTGCAATAAGAGGGCGCCACATTATTGGATGTTTACCCGGCTCAATAACGCAATTAAATATATGGATAATACTGTGTGCGTGGGGTGGGGCGACACAAACTAGTTGACTGACAGCGAGAGACGGAACAGTGGGCGGCATCTATCGCATACAATTTGACAGCGGATTTCAATAATAAACACTGCGATAATTATTTATCGGTCCGAATTGATTGTCGCTAATTATCTAACAACACCAAGCGGGATATTGGTTTATAAACTGTCAAAGACGTCGTTTATTAGAATTCGGGATTTTTCAAGATTTTTAGACAAAATCGGTGGAAACTATGGATTCGCCAGACCGCCGAAGTCTGGCGCATTTGCTATGTATTTCTAAAGACTTTCGTTCCACAGTTCGGGTTTCTTTTCGCCTATGGTGATTTGGCGAATGGTTAACGCGAGCCTAGGTGGAGTACTGCCAATGCGTGTACATGGGCAATGGAAAATAACTTATTTCAAAGATGATTTTTAGAACCCACTGTTAACTGAACTAAATTCCCTTTACATTTATATGTAACTTGCTACAATCTGACTCACTTGTCCTAGATAATCGGAGATTCTACATGTTGAACTCTGGCAACAGACTGAATGAAAGTTGGTTGATAGAGAGGGCAGGGTACATGGTCATGACATTTCATTCCTGTCAAGTTTAGATTGTTTTTACAAAGTGTTCACTTCGATGTAATTTTTTGTAGGTGAAAAAAATTGTCAGTTTTCTTGCGGAGGTTCTGGTTAAAATCCAATAAATCATATGTGGGTGGTAGTCTGATTTTTTTGACATCTTTCGATGCTTTTTTTTACCAACAGATGTTTATAGATATACCCTAGATGGAGGACAGCATATATCAAAAATCGACCTACATTTTATGCCCTAATATGAGTGATCTTTCTTCCACCACAATAAACTGACCTCCCTATGACCTTCAATATAATGGATGGGAGTATCCTGCAGATATGCCACGGATATATCCCGCTGTGGGTGGGATGAGTTACCCAGGGCTCAAAATTAGCACTTGTCTGGTAGCCCAAAGCTAGTAAAAATACTATTGGTTTACCAAATGTTTGTGCCTGGGTAGTTGTTCATAAAAATATTTCGCATTTGTATATTTCACGTTTCCTGTTATTGTTTTTGTTATTTTTTGTCAGATTTTGCATTTGTATATTTAACATTTCCTGTTATTTTTTTTGATTTTTAACTTTTTTATTTTTTGTCAAAAAGCAGCAATAAATAAAGAAAAAATAAATACCACAATGGTGAATATTAAACGTGGAAAACAAATACTGAATGACGTCTAAAAATTTCATTATCTGGACTAGTGTCTGGCTCCGAACAAATAAACAAATTGTACTAGAGCAAGAAATGAATTATAAATTGAAATGAGTGCTTTTCGTATTTCTTTGATGCTTGCTTGTGCTTGGATAACCGTGCATATTTATTCACTCTTCACTCCTGACCGACTGCCAGACTTTTGATATTTCTTCATATTTGAGTCTGATGGACATGGTCCTAATTCCTGCATGCGTCAAATATCTTGGATAACGCTTCCTAGTCAAATCGTACTTAAGCAAATCGTACTGTTTCGGTGAATTCACTCTCACTTTTCGGTCAAATCGTACTCTCATGCTATTTATGAGTATGATTTGACCAAATGAGTATTGATTTTAGTGCGTGGTTCATTGGTAGAGCGACGAACTTCATATGGAAAGGTCGTGGGTTCGATCCTCGCCAAGGCCATGTTATTTATCCTTGAGCAAGATAATTGATCCACATTGCTTAGTACTGGTTCTACCAAGGAAACCTTCACATAATCTTCGAAAGGGGGTGTTGCAGTATGAATAGATAGATAGATAAATAATGATTTGACTTTTATCAAAAACGCACTACGGTTGATTTGCACGGATACCTTAGATAACAGTGGACTGGAATGTGAGCCCAGGACTTACTGAGATGCTCTCAAGATAACGTTTAACTTACCAGACTCTTTTACACATAGTCAAACGAATTGTGTCATTACGCACCGATAGTTAAAAAAATCGAAAAAACAACATTAATTACAATCGATAGTTAAAGGTTATCTATACTTAAGACCTTTCGAAAACAGATGCCGAATACGTTTATCAGAAATATCAAAATAACCAGTGATGGCATGACCTGCTGGAGCATAGCAACATTGGTATTTGTTACATTTACATTCCTTAGGATTGTTATCTAATATATCAAGGTCAGAAACTATTTTTTTGTAGTTGAAAATAATATTTCTAATAGTTTTTTTTATACTTATAACAAATGACAGGACTTTCTGAATTGTTGAAATATGTAGGGATAGAATCAACTACATGATTATCTCGAAAATACTAGGCATGTAAATGAAATCAATACCTTTATTAAGATTTATCATGCAGATATGCACTTTTCTGCCTAATAAAGGGGTGACCTATTAAATTTTGCTTTAATTAGGCAATGGCCAATAAAGCAAATCAATGCGGAATCCCTCGGCGTTTATTGTACCTAACGTTATCTGACGTCATGCACGTAACTTTGCCTGACGTCATAAAACAAACAAAAAACAACAACATGGCGACGTCCTCGATAAGCGTACCATTCTGAGAAATAGGTAATAATAGTAATTCATACAGAAAATATGGATAATCTACATGATAAATAGAATATTATGTCAGTGCCTCGCCTAATAAACTTGATAGTAAAACGCACTGACATAATATTCTCTATATAGTTGTGTGTAGCTTTGAACTATGGAAAAGAGTATGAGAGTAAGCAGTGTTATACAAGAGAGCTGTACGAATGAATATTTTGTCAGCTTCCTCGTCGATCATCTTAAATGAAAGACCATTTCTAGAGTTTTTGCTTGATCTGAGCTCAATTGGAAGATTTTTTTTTTTGTTCACAATATTTAATATTAGAGGTTTTATGCGACTGCGCCCTTAAACATGTTAAAAAGTTGCATTTTTTTACATTTAGATTTAGACCGGATGTGTGGTTAAAGTTGTCTAAACTTTCTATTATTTTTCGAAATATTTTCTATATTTAATAAGAAGATAGAAAAGGAAATCTAAGAGAAGGGTGACATATAGTCATAGTTTTGGATGACATAAATAGTTTCATGAATGCAAATAACCATAGTTCACCGCACATATCCAAGTTTACCATACCATACTGCATATACATATAGCTGACCCTTTAGCAAGCCTCTTGTACACATCTTATCAATGACGACGTTAAAACTGTATCACATTGTCACCATAGCCTGCAGCTATCCAGGTATACTTCTATTTCAGCTTTAAGCAAACTATGAGACCTCTGTATGTATATAATAAAAGCTAAATTTTAAAATACAAAGCAAAATAGTCACCGCTATTGTAAATAATCAATCAGAAGGTCGATTGCCTACGTAATTTTCAACCGTACTCCACAATACAAATAATGATTACCAATTTTGCATATACCCATTCTCATGTATACATACTAATTTGTTTGCATAACATTCAAACATGTAGCATAACTGTGAACTCGTCCTTTAGTACATACTATAAAGATCACCAATCTGAGGAAGAATATAATGGTTTTCCTAATTATTCAGATATCATCTAATATATCAAAGAAATATATAAAAAGCGGACAGGGAAAGTAGCATTCAATGACTACAGTCAAACACAAAACACAAAAACAAACACGCAAACAGACAAACGAGAAGGCAAACGTAATAAAAAAAATGCAAACGACATCACAAACACAACAGGGTTGACAATATGGCTTCCGCCTTGGAATGGTCATTGGCCAAAAAGGCCACTGGGGGTTTAAACCAGGTTCTAGGGTGCACCAAATCTCACACTAACCGTATTGTCATTCAAATTAAACGGGACAGTGTAAATAAAAGATCCCCGCCATGACATAATCTATAACCAACAAGGCAGCGTTAAAAGGCAATATAAGTATTAAACACCTAGATGCTCGTGTATATATAAATACAAAAAGAAACCCAAAAGCTTAGAAAGCCACAAGGAAGGTACTCGATGACTTGGCAGAAGCCAGAGCAACAACAGAATAAACCATTGAGGGCACGACAAGACAAGACCGCGGACACACGTCAAACGCCACAGTCCTAATTTGCTTTAGGTAGGCGTCATCATAAGTTCCACAGACTGTCCGGTCATCGTACAATTAAAAAGGAAAGCGTAGTGGCGAACTGTAAAAGGGTCCACCATCGAGCATGCAGTACGTTGCAAAATGGTAGGATCATAACCTCTTTTGATAAACAGTTTAACAAGTTTAAAAAAGATAGTATGAAAGTGATAATGACCAAGAACCTTACGAAGTTTGTATTTACATCGTATTACCAGCGGGTGTTTATCTAACACAGATAAAAGTTGTTTAATGTTAACTTTGTTTAGATATAAATATATAAGATACGTTAACTTGGCCATGGCAATTGGATGTACACGTTAATTTGAATTCGTCGGGCAATTCCCTTCTGATGCATGTCAATACTTGCTAGTTGATGAAGGTCACGTGTTCTTTTATGAATAAAATAGTGCCTCGGACCGACGTTTTCTTTAGCTTCACTAAGTCTCGTTTCATTCTGCTCGCAAATTGTACAATGATTTGCCTATTCTAGCCGCCTGTTTTTATACCTAATCGATGGGCAATACTTTACGTTTTTAGACTTTTGACTTTGTGTAACTGTATTTAGTTCAAATTTAATTCTAAGCTTTTCATTTTCTGCTCCTTGTCAAAGAGTTTCCTTACAAGAATATCAATCCTACAGATTTCAGGAACCCTTCTTTAATTTGATGGAACGTTTCTCTAATTAGTTGTTTAAAAGTAGCATCATCTAGTGTTATAACATTTGATATTTACTGTTTATATATCCAACAGCTGCTTTGTTATTTGATGTAAGATTTGTATTTTTATAGCTCATCCAAAATGTTAAGAACCCTATAATGATTTGCATATTTGTTTACCGTTTACCGTTTACAATAAACAAAATGGATTCATGAGGATATCCTGAAATCATGAAAATGAACATGTTAAGCGGAGATTAAAATGAAGTTGTTCGATTATTCACTTTCAATCAGTTATTACATTGTTCTGCTAATTGATATGTCATGTCAACAATGAGACTACTAATCGGATAAGGCATGAACACTGTATCGCTTTTAATACCGTACTGTCAAGCATTAATACATTACGCCGATACGCGGGAGCTTACTCAATTGTTATGTATTGCAATTAAAAGACAGGATAAGAGGGCTAAAGGGTATTATATACATCATGGTTAGCATTTTACATTCAAAAGAAAGATATAAAAATCGGAAAGGGATAGTAGTATTCAATGACGACAGTCAACCACAAAACACAAGAACAAACACCCAAACAGACACACGAGAAGGCCAAAGTAATAAAAAATGCAAACGACATCACAACCTCAAAAGGGTTGACAATAGGGAAGCCTTATGTTTGCGCGCGTAAGCCAATACAGGCATGCTTGTTGCTCCGGTTGTTGCCAAGTCATTGAGTTTGCGGTGTTTTATGATTTCGTTTTATATTCATATGTACTTGATTATAGTTGTATTATATTTATATCACTGATAAATGCAACTTCTTCTGGGTATTTAGAAACAACAATACTGTCCATGGTTCAAACTATTTATTTGTCGAGGCGTCGCAATATATGACAAGACCATTTAAATAGAAAACACTAAGATATAAATCGGAATAAGAACAAGAATTGGTAAAATAACGAAATTTGTTTGAGAATAACATTCTTGTTTGATCACATTTTAGCGTTTTTAATATAATGGCAGAATGGGCAATTCTGTCCATGCCAAATAATAAATGTTTTCAAAGCAATACGTTTGTATCACGAATTTTTTTTTTTAAGGGGGTTATTCTGATTAAAAGGCTTAGAAAATAATAAAACAACACAATATTTGGGAAGTCTCATCCTTACCTAGATTAGCTAATAGCTTCAAACAAATATATAAATGTTCATATGTTTAATTTATGTCCCTAAATTGTCGTTCTAAACTGCTTATTTTCAGAATATATGCATGTATAGTTTCCTAGTTTCTCTTGATGTAGACATTATTGTTAGAGATTTTCTTTTGTTTGGATGTACTTTTATTTACACTTCCTTGTCAATTTTAGCACTGAATATAGGATAATAGCCAGGTTGTGTACACATAAAATCGATGTAAGCTAACAAGTAGGTCTTATTCCCTACTGACCGTCCAAGTCGGTAACCTGTATTCACCACTCGTTATGGTGTGCCATTTTCATTAAATATTTAATATGCTCATTGTGGTGCCGAATGGACCTACGCTGCTCCTACGTTTGGGTGCTGTGATATCTTCAAACCGTATTCTTCATTTTTATACTCTCTCGAGGACGGATGTCGAATGCCACGCCTACAGAATCAGGACGGGTTTAGCGACGGGTTGTTGGAAAAATAAAAAATAGGTATTTTGGGCGGATTAAAGTATTGATTTGTAATAAGAGTTTTAAAAGCAGAAAGAGAGTCTGCATTTCGTGTATGTTCAGGTATTGTATTCCATAACGATATACACGAGGGAATAAACGAATTACTAAATAGCTGCGTTCTCGTATGAATAGATACGTAATCATTTGAATTTCTTAAGTTGTAAGGGGCGACTCTGCCAACTATGTCAGGGAATAAATTTGAAAAAAAATCGGGCAAATAACCAGCTTTAACATTATAAGCAATTATTCATTTTTAGTTCATGATAGGTAATATAAGGTACAACACCTCTCTCTAACAGGAAAACCAGCATTCAAGGACGACAGTCAACAACAAACACACACAGACAAACAAAAAACATTTAAAGATGAATAAAAGGCAAATAAGTCATAACACTACTGATTTGCACTCTTTCTTTTTTTACTATAGTTAATGATATCGAGGCTAAATAACTTCAATAAAGCTTATATTGCTGATACTGTCGCTTCTTTACTAAATGCTTCTCTAGATTTCAAATGGAGAAATAAGTAACACAATTGAAAACAAGAGGGATGATTTAAATGTTGAAACCTTTAATTATTCCAACTTAGACGGGGATGTTCTCCCCGTAAATGCAACTCCATCAGAGCAACCGTTACAATAATCTTCGGCAAACAATAGCAAAATTGCAATATTTATACGCAATTAACCGTAATATACTGTTAAATTATAAAACTAGTTAAGAATACTGATGAAAATATACCACATAAGAGGTTACAAGGGCAATATCCAGTAAAGGAAGATAATTATTTGTCTACACGTTACTGAGTAATGAACGTTGGCCTTCTTGGCTTTTGTGTTTTTGTTTTGTCAATTTGAGCTTTGATGACATGATAATAGCGAGGTTGTGTACATTTAAAATCGATTTAAGGTTGCGGTACACTATTTGCTCTTCTATAGCTCATAATGCAATCTGTTCCGAAGATAAAAAATAAAAAACAAAAATAAACATACAAATTAAAAAGGATGTGTCTTATTTTCAAGGTATGTCCAGGTCTAATGTGCTAAAAGTTAAAATTCAGCATGTTTCTCCTACATAACTTTCCATGGGGGCCGCCATATTTGTTAACATGCAAAACCGCTGTTTCTGAGTGGTTAATAAAAAATACATTTGGTAAAATAAATGCCCTCAGTTTAATAAATGTTATTTATTAATTAATTAACATCTCTGAAAATGTATTTTGAAACATTTATCTGGCATGTTTAAATTTTTGTGACCTTTCACTTCTGGCCCAGGTTACTCCTGGAAAAGGGCGCGGCAAAGCCTATGCTATATTTAAGATAACGCAGCCTATACTGGGTTGTATTTTCCATATTATACACTGTACTGTCTGTCCCTTATTTTGAACATAATCCTGCTTATATGCGCATCTGACTAATTTTTTTACCCACACCCCTTCACACCCATTAGAAAAAACTGCTTTTGAGTATAATTTGTCTTTAAATAGTAATAAGGTATACACAATAGAAGATTCAATTTCTCAGCCTTCTTTGTGTACAATGTATATACAAATAATAGTTCAATAAAGCATTTGTTACAACCAAGAGACATACAGACAGACAGACAGACAGACAGACAGACAGTCTGGTGTTCTATAAGGACATTTTGCTTTTTGTCATTTACTCGCGGTGCGATTTTCAACAACGCCATGAATGCAGTCAAATTATATTTTAAATGGAATTAAACAATATAGTGGCATTTTAGACATTTTGCCTGCCTGCGTGCCTGTTTGTTTGTTTGTTTGCTTTCTTTCTTGCTTATTTGCTTGCTGCTTTGTTAATACACAATGGATGAAACCACCTCTTAAAAAATCAAACATAATTTAAGACTGTTAGTATAGATAATGCCCATTGATTGCGATGTTTAATAAATGAAACACGATAAACCCAAGCAAGGTACATTTCTAAAACATCACTTACCAAATGCTGTAGGCTTCGCTGGTCCATGTATGTCAAACACAGTAGCACATAAAATACGCAAAAATCTTCGAGATGCCTCATGTTATATAACTGACGGTGTCAATGGAAAAGACAGCCCTATTGTCAGACCTTTTGTGTTTGTGATGTCGTTTGTATTTATTTTTACCTTTGCCTTCTTGTTTGTCTGTTTGCGTGTTTGTTTCTGTGTTTTGTGATTGACTGTCCTCCTTAAATGCTACTTTCCCTGCCCGATATTTTTATATTTCTTTGTGTTGCTTGATCTCTGGAAATAGAACAGTTCTACCATTGCATAATAAAATTAAAATAACTTCAAAATGCTAGACAGAAAGAAGAAAAATTGCATAAAAAATATAAAATTAGTGTTACGCCAAGTAACGCCAAGTAAATCAGTATAAAAGATAATTCATCGGGAAGAAAACAATTGTGTGTAGTCTTGCGCGCTTTCAGATCATCTCATTATGAAATAAAATAACAATTTTGATCGAGTATCGCTCTCATTCTTTCCTTGACTTCTTTATGTGAAAAAGCTCCCATTTATTAAAACAATATATACGATTAATGCGAGATCAGGGAAAAATTGTTTCCAGTATAAGACACAGTTCTCGTTTAAAAACATTGACAACCTCATAGTGTAACGAGAGAATGTACTGTAAATGCATGTAGAATTTCATGAAATTCATGTAGTAATTAATAGAAATTCATGTAAATTCATGTAAATTCATATTTTTATGTAAAAAATATACCAAGTTATAAAACAGGCCAAAAAGATGCTCAGAAGGCTGTCGACCAACCCTTTACGGTACACGCATATACATTATAGCCAGCATTATTTTCATATTTCTTCAAGAAATTAAAGATCCCCAAAAAGACTGCATGTAAAATAACTGTCATACTAATAGACAAAATACGTACTCGTCAGAATAGAAAACAAGAATGCAATCATGTCAGTGCATGCGAGACCAAGTTTTTTTTCCAATTGTTGGCCCAGCCTGTCGACATTTGTGATAAAATCTAACATGACGAACCCATCCGCCAAAGAGAAATCATTGCTAAACTCTACAATAATATAGCTGATATAACATGCACATGTTTGGGATATGTAGCTATGCGATAGGCGTACATGCGTACCAATGTACGCGATTCACTATCAAAGTATATGTATATTTTCTGCCGTCTAAGTAAAAATACAGCACACCTTACCTACAAGCATGCTCATTTCTTGTTGAATGTTTTTTCATGCATCAGCATGTCTGTTGATTGCTATGTCATACATTTTAATGTTAATTTAAATTTCACATGAACTACAGCAATAATGTTAAGACTCCTGGCAAAATTGCCGACCACGTAGTAAGTTTTCATTCTGCATTTAGGTTGCCCTACACTAATTGCTTTTTCATAGGCCACAATGTAAGTTTTTCCGAAGATAAAAAATAAAAAATAAACATACAAATAAAAAGATGTGTCTTATTTTCAAGGTATGTCCAAGTCCAATGTCGTAAAAGGTCAAATTCAGCATGTTTCTCCTACAGAACTTTCCATGGGGGCCGCCATATTTGTTTACATGCAAAACCGCAGTAAATATTTAGCATCTCAGATATGCTTGACCCTTATCTGTAGTCATGATTTGCAAAGCGAGCTGCCTGCGTTGGACAGCTTCAATCTGGTGAATGAAGCATGTATTGTGCGGAGACGACACAGTGGAGCAGTACTGGATTGTCTGCCTAACACTTGTTGTGCACGTGTGTTTAGTTTAAACTTATTATTTTACATCCTTCTTGGATCCCTTGTTCGCTCCGTTTGAGAATCAGGTTCTAATGCTTTTGCTGAAATCAAAATAAGAGAGTGGATCATGAAATTCAGCATTCACAAATCATGTTAATCTCAAATTCAAATGGCGCAACGATAATTATAGGTAATTAGATTTGTATTGGGATATATGCACGAGTTCTTCCTCGTAACAATACTGCGCGCCTAGGAGGGTAATATTTATACGCCGAAAAACGAGTGCATATATCCCAATACAAAACTAATAGCCTTTTTATTGCATACGCATTGTAATATATAAACGAATAATTAGAATAAAATAGGTTTTAACATTTATTTTTTATCACAAATATTTATTTGAAACAAACATAATATTGTCGTTACATCGTGGGAATTTTCATAATGAATTTTCATAATGAAATCAACATTGTTTACATCACGTGATATACTTTCTTCGACATGAACAGAAAAGTTCATCAATAACCATTACACAATGTGATATACAATGTGACTTAACTACACGTCAGTATGAGAGAATATTGACGATTCCTGTTACATTGAGTGACAGTTAACGGAGTCAACGGAGCTTGCGCATGCGTATGCAATAAAAGGAAACATTGAAGCAAGGTATGCGACAACTCAAAATGGTTGACAATAGTGAACGTTCCATAGCACACATGTCGCTTGGGTTTTAAACAAGATCACCACCAAACCTCTCTTACCCTATTGCCAGCCCAATAAACGGAACATTTTCAATAAATATCCATATATACTCTAATAAACTAGCCAGCGTGTACATGTTTGGGCAAGATAAGTATTACACACAGATGAGAACGTATACGTAAATATATTAAAAAAAACAAAAGCGTGAAAACAAAAAAAAAGTACACAGTGACTTTGCAAAAGCCAAAACAACAAAGATAGAAATCAATAACGGCAAACAAATCAAAACAAACAAAAAGTCTGATGAAAATATTTTAGGATTTAGTTAGACGTCATAACAGGATCCACAATCAGTGGGGTCACCACACAGATAGACAACCAATTTCATTTTGTGGTGGCGCATGTTTTCTTCCACTTTGTTCTTGCTATTGTTGATTGTTTTGAACGCGTGTGTTTCGTAGACTGCGTTCTGTGATTGCCACATTTATCTCACATTTCCTGTTCGACGTTTGCATCAAGTTTTTGTTAGTAGTCGATCCTACGTTGTCACATTTCCCAATTATGATTTACTAAGAATTTGGATATTCTTAAATGTTCACCATGTTGGTCAGTAGTATACAACTTCGTTCCGACAATGTTTGGAACAATGTAATAACCATCTCTTCTGACAATGATTGATTTTTGTTGTCAGCCGTATTGGATTTACGAAATTTATTCTAGATGCCCCTTGAATTCTGGCTCATCACGTGTTATTATTTAAGCCGTGTAAGCTTTTATTTCTTTTTGTCTTTTTGCTGATCGCCCGAACATTGTGCTGCAGCTGTAAGGGGATATGTGTATGTGTATCGAATTTCACACAGAAAATCACGAAGGATGTTTTATGATTCTAATAATTGAGATTTTAGTCTAATCTATATTAGCGAGAAAGTCTCCTACGCAAAAGACAAAACAATTATAATTAGAACGTCTGCAGACAGCTAAAATAAATTTAGTGTTCCGAATAGTCGATAATTTTCCTCGAAAGATCTGTCTTTCGTAAATACATATGTGATATTCAATGGTGCAATGTACTCTAACGTCTGCTTCATTACCATAAATAAATTCTGATTTCTGATTTCTGACTCGATTATTTACATGAAATATTGGTTATGTCTGTACAAAAATGAATGAGCTATCAGAAGATAGACATATTATATTATTTTGGTATTTTGAATTAAGTAGTAAATAGATTGTATGGAAAACAAGAAATACGCCTTTCAACATAATTACATGAGTTTGCCTTCAGCTGTTTCTAGAAAACGATATTTTCTTTTTTAAAAGTAAGGTAGTAAACATGATAAACATTTAACAAATAACATGTAAGTCAGTCAGTTCTTTATCAATTTTATAGAAGGTGAATTAAATGGCATAACCAATCTGCATTCAATCCCTCTTTCAAAAATGCTTATAGTTATAGAAAAGTTTTATACGAGATAAAGCAATGGACACACATTAGCAATACGCCACTGTGTTTTCTTGACATTGTTAAACTATAACAGAAGATATAAAATTCAAACAGGAAATGTATCAAGACCACAGTAAACCAAAAACACGCCTCGAAACAAACAATTACAAAGATAAATATAGCAAGGCAATTACACCTCGTGTCAATGAATATTATGGCATATACCTATTTAATATGATAAGTTATTATTTATTTTAATAGCTGTTGTTTTGGCTTTATTTTCCTGATGTTTCTACCAGCAATTGATCGTATAGTATTTACATTTCTAAATCACATGCCTGTGTCTTGTTGCGCCTCAGTTCTCTTCAAACAAACAAGGTGTAGTTAATTCGTTTGATATACCTGTTCTGTTTGAATGACTTAACGTCGTCTTGACGTTTCTCGTTGCTATAAAACAAGCGTTCAATATGTAATACTATATTACAGCTTTAAAACATTATTGTAACACGAATACAACGTATTTACATTATTAAAGTCTGATGAAGAGATAGAACAAACATAATGTAGATATATGGATTGAATTCTATATTTCCATCTTTCTACGAGGAAAGAAAACATTAGGTAGTTTAAAGTTAGCGAGACGCATTTTTTCATAATGCTTTTCATAGCCCGTAGAATGATCGAAATATCAATCGTTAAATTATTGCTGCGCTGTGTTCCTTATATTCTCTCGTATCATACATGTCGCGTAAATATTACGTACGTAAATTATTCACCTTTCTGTTTTTGTTATGTTTTGCAGAGCAACACTTTCTTTGACAGATAAAAGATCAAGCATACTGCTAACACTAAA
Source organism: Cyrtodaria siliqua (assembly GCA_037043455.1). Classification (NCBI taxonomy): domain Eukaryota; kingdom Metazoa; phylum Mollusca; class Bivalvia; order Adapedonta; family Hiatellidae; genus Cyrtodaria; species Cyrtodaria siliqua. The sequence continues at coordinate 51,902 of JAWPHD010004284.1, read as the reverse complement.
AATGTAAGAATGTTCAGCAGAATGTGACTTGACACATATCAAAGCGAATGACAGAGAACATTATTTCATAAACTATTTCATAAGTATTTCATGAACAAACACTGCGGTACCATAGTACCATAGTAACACAGGTATCGGTAATATGGTAATCGAATGTGTAATATATCCGTTGTAAATTAGACAACCATGTTTGACATCGTTACCATTAAAACATGACGTTAACTGACGACGTCGAAGCTGGTTCGGTGATCAAATGTTGTGTGGGACTGAAAATAAAATTAAAATTAATTGAAGAATCAGGAGTTACTAGGAAATGCAGACGAACGTTAGTGTTTAAGTGACACAAACGTGTTAAGGACGATAGGGAAGCCGTCTACGATGACCAACCGCAAAGATAGGAAAAACATTAGCAGACAAAGTGAAAGACATGATCAAAAAGGATAGGCGGTTAACAGTTTGAGCGTTAGCAGAGGAGTTTGATGTTTCAACTTCTACCATACACAAACTATTAACAGTTAACTTACATGTCAAAGTGAAGTGACAGGTGGGCCCTACGACTTCTCGAGAAGAGCTGAAGAGAAGCAGACTGTTTCTCCATTGAACTTTGAAGGAGAAGACTTTCTGAACAAGAGCATAATAACAGATGAGACTGGCTATGGCATTTTGATCCAGAGTCTAAGGCACAATCGTCAGTCTTCACCCAAGAAAGCAAATGGCAAAAGATCGGGCGGCAAGCACATATTCGTATTCTTCATTGATGGAAGAGGGATGCTTCCGTAGCACCAGGTTCCCGATGGTCAGACAGTCAATGCAGACCATTACTCCAATGTAAGATTTAGGTATGGAACTCAAACAAAAAAAGCTTTATTAAACGTACGTCTACACCTTGTACAAGGGGTGTTCGATAGGAAAAATACTACCGCTAACATGCAATGGAACCTAGATGGTGAAATGAAAAAGTAATGCCAAAAACGAAATCATACATAGTAACTCGCCCTGTCTATGGAATGTTGCTCGGCGATATACGGCTTATTGTGCTATATGTCTATGGAATGGTGCTTAGTATTATACGGTTCATTGTTCTATCAGTCTATGGAATGGTGCTCAATAGTATACGGCTCATTTTTCTATCTGTCTATGGAATGGTGCTCATTTGTTATATCTGTATATGGAATGGTGAACAGTAGTATACGGATCATTAGTCTATCTGTCTATGGAATGATGCTCACTATTATATGGTTCACTGTTCTATCTGTCTATGGAATGGTGCCCAGTAGTATACGGCTCATTGTTCTTTGTATCGATGGAATGGTGCTCATTAGTATACGGTTCTTTATTCTATATGTCTAGGGAATGGTGCTCAGTATTATACGGCTCATTGTTCTATCTGTCTATTGAATGGTGCTCGGTATTATACGCCTCATTGTTCTGTCTGTCTATGGGATGGTGCTCAGTATTATACGGTTCATTGTTTTATCTGTCTATGGAATGGTGCTCAACATTATACGCATTGTTGTTCTATCTGTCTACGGAATGGTGCTCAGTATTATACGGTTCATAGTACTATCTGTCTATGGAATGGTGCTCAGTATTTTACGTCTGATTGTTCTATCAGTCTATGGAATTGGGCTCAGTAGTATACGACTCATTGTTCTATCAGTCTATGGAATGGTGCTCAGTATTATACGGCTTTTTGTTCTATATGTCTATGGAATGGTGCTCAGTAGTTCACGTCTCATTGTTTTATCTGTCTATGGAATGGTGCTCAGTATTATATGGTTCATTGTTCTATCTGTCTATGGAATGGTGCTCAGTAGTATATGGTTCATTGTTTTATCTGTCTACGGAATGGTGCTCAGTATTTCACGTCTCATTGTTCTATCTGTCTATGGAATGGTGTTCGGTATTATACGGCTCATTGTTGTATCTGTCTATGGAATGGTGCTCAGTAGTATATGGTTCATTGTTCTATCTGTCTACGGATAGGTGCTCAGTATTTTATGCTTCATTGTCCTGTAAGTCTATGAAATGGTGCACAATATTATATGGTTCATCGTTCTATTTGGCTATTGAATGATGCTCAAAATTATACGCCTCGCTGTTCTATCTGTCTCTGGAATGGTGCTCAGTATTATACGGTTTATTGTTCTATCTGCCTATGGAATCGTGCTTAGTATTGTACGGCTCATTGCTCTATCTGTCTATGGAATGGTGCTCAGTTATATATTGTTCATTGTTTTATCTATCTATGGAATGGTGCTCAGTTTTTCACGTCTCCTTGTTCTATCTGTCTATGGAATGGTGCTCAATAGTATACGACTTATTGTATATCAGTCTATGGAATGGTGCTCATTAGTATATGGTTCATAGCTTTATCTGCCTATGGAAAGGTGCCCAGTAGTATACGGCTCGATGTAGTATCTGTCTACGGAATTGTGCTCTGTATTAAACAGCTCATTGTTATATCTGTCTACCGAATGGTGCTCAGCATTATACGTCTCATTGTTCCATCTGTCTATGGCATGGTATTAGATATTATACGTTTCATTGTTCTATCTGTCTATGGAATTGTATTAGGTATTATACGTTTCATAGTTCTATCATTCTATGGAATGGTGCTCAGTGGTATACGGCTCGTCGTTCTATCTGTCTATGGAATGGTGATCAGTATTATACGGCTCATTGTTGTATCATTCTATGGAACGGTGCTCAATAGTATATGGCTCGATTTTCTATCTGTCTCTGCAATGGTGCTTAGTATTTTACGGCTCATTGTTCTATCTGTCTATGGTACTTTGTTTAGTATTATACGGTTCATTGCTCTATCTGTCTACGGAATGGTTCTCTGTATTATACAGTTCATTGTTCAATCTGTCTATGGAAAGGTGCTCAATATTATACGACTCATTGTTATATCTGTCTATGGAATGGTGCTAATTATTTTACGCTCATTGTTCTATCTCTCTATGGGCTGGTGCTCAGTATTTTACGGCTCATTTTTATATCTGTCTATGGAATGGTGCTCAGTAGTTTACGGCTCCTTGTTCTATCTGTCTATGGAAAGGTGCTCAATATTATACGGCTCGTTGTTATATCTGTCTATCGAATGGTGCCAACTATTTTACGCTCATTGTTCTATCTCTCTATGGACTGATGCTCAGTACTTTACGGCTCCTTGTTCTATCTGTCTATCAAAAGGTGCTCAAAATTATACGGCTCATTGTTATATCTGTCTATCGAATGGTGCTAACTATTTTACGCTCATTGTTCTATCTCTCTATGGACTGGTCCTCAGTACTTTACGGCTCCTTGTTCTATCTGTCTATGGAAAGGTGCTCAATATTATACGACTCATTGTTATATCTGTCTATCGAATGGTGCTAATTATTTTACGCTCATTGTTCTATCTCTCTATGGACTGATGCTCAGTACTTTACGGCTCCTTGTTCTATCTGTCTATGGAAAGGTGCTCAATATTATACGGCTCATTGTTATATCTGTCTATCGAATGGTGCTAACTATTTTACGCTTATTGTTCTATCTCTCTATGGACTGGTGCTCAGTACTTTAGGGCTCCTTGTTGTATCTGTCTATGGAATGGTGCTCGGTATTATACACCTCATTGTTCTGTCTGTCTATTGAATGGTGCTCAGTAGTATGTGGTTAATTGTTTTATCTATCTATGGACTGGTGCTCAGTATTTTACGGCTCATTGTTATTTCTGTCTATGGAATGGTTCTCAGTAGTGTATGGTTTATTGTTTTATCTATCTATGGACTGGTGCTCAGTATTTTGCGGCTCATCGTTATTTCTGTCTATGGAATGGTATTCAGTATTATACGGCTGATTGTTATATCTGTCTATGGAATGGTGCTCAGTATTTTACGGCTCCTTGTTCTATTTGACTTTTGAATGGTGCTCTGTACAATACGCCTTATTGTTCTGTCTGTCTATGGACTGGTGCTCAGTATTTTACGGCTCCTTGTTCTATTTGACTATTGAATGGTATGTCTACGGAATGGTGCTCATCATTATACCGTTCATTGTTTTATCTATCTATGGAATGGTGCTCAGTATTTCACGTCTCATTGTTCTATCTATGAAATGGTGCTCAGTATTTCACGGCTCCTTGTTCTATTTGACTGTTGAATGGTGCTCGGTATTATACGCCTTATTGTTCTGTTTGTCTATGGAATGGTGCTCAGTAGTATATGGTTCATTGTTTTATCTATCTATGGAATGGTGCTCAGTATTTCACGTCTCATTGTTCTATCTGTCTATGGACTAGTGCTCAGTATTTACGACTCATTGTTGTATCTGTCTATGAAATGGTGCTCAGTATTGTACGGCTCCTTGTTCTATTTGACTATTGAATGGTGATCGGTAGTATACGCCTCATTGTTCGGTCTGTCTATGGAATGGTGCTCAGTAGTATATGGTTCATTGTTTTATCTATCTATGGAATGGTGCTCAGTATTTCACTGTTCTATCTGTTTCATTGTTCTATCTGTCTATGTTATGGTGCTCAGTAGCATATGACTCTTTGTCTGTCTGTCTATGGAATGATGCACAGTAGTATATGGTTCATTGCTTTATCAGTCTCTGGAAAGGTGCCCAGTTGTATACCGGTCATTGTACTATCTGTCTACGGATTGGTGCTCTGTATTAAACGGCTTATTGTTTTATCTGTCTATGTGATGGTGCTCAGTATTATATGTCTCATTGTTCTATCTGTCTATGGAATGGTATAAGGTATTATACGATTCCTTGTTCTATCATTCTATGGAATGGTGCTCAATAGTATACGGCTCGTCGTTCTATCTGTCTATGCAATGGTGCTCAGTATTATACGGCTCATTGTTGTAGCTGTCTATGGAATGATTTTGAGTATTATTCGGTTCATTGTACTATCGTTCTATGGAACGGTACTCAGTAGTATACGGCTCGATTTTCTATCTGTCTATGGAATGGCGCTCAGTATTATACGACTTATTGTTCTATTTGTCTATGGAATAGTGCTCAGTATTATACTGTTCAATGTTCTATCTGTCTATGGAAAGGTGCTCATTAGTATACGGCTCATTGTTATATCTGTCCATGGAACGGTGCTCAGTATTTTACGGCTCATTGTTATATCTGTCTATGGAGTGGTGCTCAGTATTATACGGCTCATTGTTCTATGTGTCCATTGGATGGTGCTCAGTATTTAAGTCTCATGATTGTATCTGTCTATGGAATGGTGCTCCGAATTATACGACTCACTGTTCTATCTGTCTCTCGAAGGAATAGTGCTCAGTATAATACGTCTCATGTGTATATCTGCCTATGTTATTTGCTCAGTATTATACGCCTCATTGTTCCATCTGTCTATGGAATGTTGTTCAGTATTACACGGCTCATTGGTCTATCTGTCTATTGAATGGTGTTCAGTATTATACGGTTCATTGTTGTATCATTCTATGGAATGGTGCTTCGTAGTATACGGCTCGTTGTTCTATGTCTATGGAATGGTGCTGAATATTATACGACTTATTGTTCTATCTGTCTATGGAATGATGCTCAGTATTTTACGGTTCGTTGTTCTAACATTCTATGGATTTTTTCTCAGTAGTATACGGCCCGTTGTTCTATCTGTCTATGGAATAGTGCTCAGTATTATACGGTTCATTGTTCTATCTGTCCATGGACTGGTGCTCAATATTTTACGGCTCATAGTTATATCTGTATTGGAATGATGCTCAGTATTTAGGTCTCATTGTTGTATCTGTAAATGGAATGGTTCTCAGTTTGTTACGCCTCATTGTTCTATCTGTCTATGGAATTGTTCCCAGTATTATACGACTCGTTGCGATTTTGAAAAAAAAATTAACTTTTTTTGCCATATTTCTGTGTTGTTTTGGTCAATTTTTACACATATAGCTATGTTGAAATTTTCAACTTGTCCGTATATTTTTTGGACGAAGGGCATTGCACGTGCTTAATGTGTGCCATTTTGTTTCAAGGACGACTCAGATTCATTAATTACGAAATTATTGTTCATTGTCAGTCCTTATGGCAGATGGATAGCCAAATATAGCAAACCATTTTCTTAACTGATTGCTAATTAATTGACTGGCGATATTCATTGCTTCCGAACGATCCATTCATATCCATACCTTCAAGTATTCGTCATTACAGCAGGGTAGTGGCGGGATGGTATGGCCGGATGAGATTCGTATAACCTGACAAACACGACATGATTTAACATACTTTCACATTATTATCTAACTCAGTACATCCGCATATATCTTGTTGTCGGAGACTCCGGCTATATTTATCTCGGACTCAAAAAAACTGCTATTGGGTGTTGGACTGTATCAACGTCATTTTATTGTTCATAAAACAACTGCATTTGAGTAAGAATACCGGGACGCAGTCAAATTGGTATACAGGCATTTTTTTGGTCTTCTACTACTTGAACTTTAGGGATACAGTCTACAAATTATGATCTGCGCATGCGCCTAGATTGGTTCTAACCGCATTTTACTACAATAATTAGATGTAAATTTCAGGAATACCGTCTATAAATCTGTTTTCAGCATACGAATATAGCTGGTTCCAAATCGGTATCGTCACTGATTATTGATTGATTTTATACTTAATTAAATGAACGGCAATCTTAATTTTTTTTAAAGCTCGCGGCACCCCTTAATTTTTCTACATTAATTGTATTTGTTCAATAGTTAATATTAATTATAAAGATAATATAAAGGAAATTGTGTTTGAATATTACAAGGAATGTAGCAAGATATGATCATTGAAAGTTTCTGTTGAAACGGATGTGGAAGCCACCATTTTGAGAGCCTTGACATCACGGTTCTAAATCGCCATAAATTATACTGAATATTTATAAACATGATAATTTACTGATTTTTAAGAGGAAAATTACAGCAACTGTATGAAAATTATGTAATACTTAATGACAATAATGCTTCATATGACCAGTACATTTTTTTGCATTCATGTGGAGTAGTTTTCTTGTTTTAAATGATATTTATCAATATTCCATATATGGTAATATGAAACTATGACTTTGTAGTTCTCAAAATAGCTGCTCCCATATCCGTTTTAGAACAACGTTTAAATGGTCATATATTATGTGTTTATCATCCGATTTTGATAATTCCTTCAAATGTTTCCAGGTTTTTCAGAATTCTCAATAGTAGAGGAGCTTGTTTGGCTGTGTCGCTACATTCCCTTTGATAACTGTTTGTGTGTACAGCTTTATATTATGTCTCTCCTTGTGGTGCTGTCTGATTTTAAAATAAGCAATAATTCTTCAGTCGAAAGTAGATGAATCTTTAACTGAATTATCTTCTAAAGAATTTGAATAGGACTGCTCTACTGCTTCGTATTCTTTTGAACTACTGATCAGATTTCAATAATAAAAAAAACTAACATTAAACCCTTTCTTCTACATTTCTAAAAGCTGAGATTACCGTCACAGACGCTATATTACAACATTATACAACGCAGGTGCCACAATTAAAAACATGTTTATTCTGTCCAATGATGACTAGTTTATCTAGTGCTCAGATCTTTCATAATAAATGTATTCTGATTTTTGACACTTGAAAAAAGCCAATTCTAACATTTACACGCTGTTCGTTTATTTTTATTATATTCATTTCCCTTACTGCTTTTTTTATGTAACTGTTCTGACCGGCTTGTGACTCTGTATCACTGTTTTCTTGTTTTTACTCAGCCGTATTCGACTCCTGTGCTAATTCAAGTAGACGAATTTGAATCGCTTTAGGAATCATTGTTTTATTGCATTTCAGTATAACGTAATATTTGAATTTTTACTCGTACTTATGTCGCTCGATGTCATATTTGATCAACAGTATGCACTACCTGGAGCATTCAGGATATGGGTTTAAACTGTAGTTCGTCTAATGTCACATCTGTAGGCAAGTTACATTGTGTGATATAGTTTAATATTTCTCGTTATTGGTTGTTCTGCTAAGAACATTAGTTGTGTTCATGTGGCCTGACACGTAATTGCTTCGTGGGCGCTTATACATATGTGTATTTGAAACTTTTCATACTAAAGGTATTTGTCTCTATACAGACGTCAATGTTCTGCTAGCGTATGTGGACGTGCAGACGAGATCATTTGCAAAACAAACCTAAACTATTGATGTTGAATGCATACTTTTAAACAAAATGCATTAATGATATCTATCTGTCCCAGCAGCTCTCTTGAACGCCTTGTCGGATTTCAACCAAACGTGATAGGAATGATCACTGCCAATCCTAGTTGCACATATCGATGTCGTGTTCCAGTCGCCTGCATGTATAGCTATTATTACCGCATATTTACAGATACCATTTCTATCTTGAATTATGTCTATCCTTTTATTCATTATAGCGTCGATATAGCAGGTAGGTAAGAAGCGCCCAAAGACGAGGCGGTGTGGGTGTGGCGGGGCGGGGGAGACGAATCATATTTCTAAAAATAGAAAATGTAGGCTGCTATCCCTGTCCGATATGTGTATCTTTCTTTAATAAGGTACATTAATAGTGTCACGTAGCATATTTTATAGTTAACTCGACAGTATGTGCTGTAACAAGAAAAAACTGCATGCCTTAAATGTTAATAAATATTCAAAAAACGTCGTAAATATGTGGAAGATACATTTACATCCTTCAACATATCATTTGACAGTTATTGTGAAATTGCAATAAAGGTCTATGCGAAGGCTTTAAATATGATATGTACTTTCACATGTACAGAGTATACATCCGAACTACATAATAGTTTGTTCATATGAAACGATATAGCAAAATGAAACGGGATTAAATTAAAACCATACTTACAGTGTGATCTCAGTTAAGTTGTCGTGATGATAACCCACAGTTTTAGAGTAGTTTGCTGGTATGGTCACCATCATATGCATACCATCTTTGGGTTGGATCAAACTTTTGTACTATTTACATTTTAATAACTCAACCCGAGGCTAGAAGGCGGGAACGGTAGCAAGTATTTTTCACTAAAGTTCATGAATAATCTTAAAGACTGCAATATTAACAAAATAAATATCAGCTTAATATAATTTGTGAAAGACCGCCTTGGAAAGATGTGTACAATCTCATCTTAGCAAAGTATGTTATGTTGAACGTCAATAGTAAACCGATAAGTAACGACTTGATCACATTTACACGTCAATAGTAAACCGATAAGTAAGACTAGATCACATTTACAATAATTCTGAGCCCAGTTTGATCAAACAAACAAGGTAATTTCTTAAACTTTTGACTTCGATTTACAATTCCAAAGTGAACGCGATTTCATTTCATTTACTTATACATTTGATATTTCTGCACGTCATGCATACGAACTTGTCTACATTGAATGCTTAGGTGCAGACATATGAACAGTTTTAAAATTTGAGACGTATCGTTAGATGTTTAATAAAACGAGACCATGTTCTATTAAAAAACAATAATTTACGATTTAAAAGCAAAACAAAAAAACAACATCTAACACAATTATTTCATGTTGAAAGACAAAATATTTTTAAAAAAATCCAACTTAACCGAATTTTGTTAATGTTAATGTAACAGTTATTTTGTAAAAAAAATCCAACAACAACAAAAAAAACACAAACTATAAACAATTTTACAGAATTTTATTAAGAAGAAAGGATTTGCAACAAAAAAAAATCTTGTTCAGGTGCAACATCGTCAATATGTAAAGGTGGAACACCGTCAATTTGTAAAACAACAACACAGATAGAACAATGAGCCGTATACTACAGGGCACCATTCCATAGACAGATACAACAATGAGCCGTATAATACTGAGCATCATTCCATTGACAGATATGAACCTCAAAATAAACTGAGGAACATTCCATAGAAAGATAGAAAAATGAGCCGTATAATACTGAGAACCTTTCCATAGACAGATAGAACTATGAGCCCTATAATACTGTGCAACATTCCATAGACAGATAGAACAATGAGCCGTATACTACAGGGCACCATTCCATAGAAAGATAGAACAATGAGCCGTATAATACTGAGCATCATTCCATAGAAAGATAGAACAATGAGCCGTATACTACATGGCACCACTTCATAGACAGATACAACAATGAGCCGTATAATACTGAGCATCATTCCATAGAACGATAGAACAATGAGCCGTATAATACTGAGGACCATTCCATAGAAAGATAGAAAAATGAGCCGTATAATAATGAGCACCATTCCATAGAAAAATAGAACAATGAGCGGTATACTACTGAGTACCATTCCATAGACAGATACAACAACGAGTCGTTTAATACTGAGCATCATTCCATAGAAAGATAGAACAATGAGCCGTGTAATACTGAGTACCATTCCATAGAGAGATACAACAATGAGCCGTATAATACTGAGCATCATTCCATAGAAAGATAGAACAATGAGCCGTATACTACATGGCACCACTTCATAGACAGATACAACAATGACCCGTATAATACTGAGCATCATTCCATAGAACGATAGAACAATGAGCCGTATAATACTGAGGACCATTCCATAGAAAGATAGAAAAATGAGCCGTATAATAATGAGCACCATTCCGTAGAAAGATAGAACAATGAGCGGTATACTACTGAGTACCATTCCATAGACAGATACAACAAGGAGTCGTTTAATACTGAGCATCATTCCATAGAAAGATAGAACAATGAGCCGTATAATACTGAGGACCATTCCATAGAAAGATAGAACAATGAGCCATATAATACTGAACACCATTCTATAAAAAGATAGAACAATGAGCCGTATAGTACTGAGTACCATTCCATAGACAGATACAACAGTGAGCCGTATAATACTGAGCATCATTCCATAGAAAGATAGAACAATGAGCCGTATAATACTGAGCACCTTTCCATAGAAAGATAGAACTGGGAGCCGTATAATACTGAGCACCATTCCATAGACAGATAAAACAATGAGTCGTATAATAGTGAGCATCAATCCATAGACAGATAAAACAGTGAGCCGTATAATACTGAGCACCTTTCCATCAACAGATAGAACAATGAGCCGTATAATACTGAGCACCATCCTAGAAAGTCAGAACTGGGAGCCGTATAATGCTGAGTACCATTCCATAGACAGATAGAACAATGAGCCGTATAATACTGAGCATCATTCCATAGACAAATATAACAAAGAGCCGTATAATACTGAGCATCATTCCATAGACAGATATAACAATGAGCCGTATATACTGAACAATACGCCATAGACAGATGAAACAGTGAGCCGTATAATACTGAGCACCTTACCATCAACAGATAGAACAATGAGGCGTATAATACTGAGCACCATTCCATAGACAGATACAACTATGAGCCGTATACTACTGAGCACCATTCCATAGAAAGATAGAACTGGGAGCCGTATAATACTGAGCACCATTTAATAGAAAGATAGAACCGGTATCCGTATAGTACTGAGCACCATTCCATAGACAGATACAACAATGAGCAGTATAATACTGAGTACCATTCCATAGACAGATAGAACAATGAGCCGTATAATACTGAGCATCATTCCATAGACAAATATAACAAAGAGCCGTATAATACTGAGCATCATTCCATAGACAGATATAACAATGAGCCGTATAATACTGAGCAATACGCCATAGACAGATGAAACAGTGAGCCGTATAATACTGAGCACCTTACCATCAACAGATAGAACAATGAGGCGTATAATACTGAGCACCATTCCATAGACAGATACAACTATGAGCCGTATACTACTGAGCACCATTCCATAGAAAGATAGAACTGGGAGCCGTATAATACTGAGCACCATTTAATAGAAAGATAGAACCGGTATCCGTATAGTACTGAGCACCATTCCATAGACAGATACAACAATGAGCAGTATAATACTGAGCATCATTCCATAGACAGATAGAACAAAGAGCCGAATAATGCTGAGCACCATTCCATCAACAGATAGAACAGTGAGCCGTATAATACTGAGCAATATTCCATAGATAGATAAAACAGTGAGCCGTAAAATACTGAGCACCATTCCATCAACAGATAGAACAATGAAGCGTATAATATTTAGCACCATTCCATAGACAGATAGAACAATGAGCCGTATAATACTGAGCAATATTCCATAGACAGATAAAACAGTGAGCCGTATAATACTGAGCTCCATTCCATCAACAGATAGAACAATGAGGCGTATAATACTGAGCAGCATTCCATAAACAGATAGAACAATGAGTCGTATAATACTGAGCTCCATTCCATAGACAGATATAACAATGAGGCGTATAATACTGAGCACCATTCCATAGACAGAAAGAACATTGAGTCGTATAATACCGAGCACCATTTCATAGACAGATAGAACAATGAGGCGGACAATACTGAGCAACATCACATCGACAGATTAAACAATGAGACGTAAAATACTGAGAACCATTCCATAGACAGATATAACAATGACCCGCATAATACTGAGCACCATTCCATAGACAGATAGAATAATGAGTCGTATAATACTGTGTACCTTTCCATAGTAAGATAGAACAACGAGGCGTATACTAATGAGCACCATTCCATAGAATTATAGAACAATAAACCGTATAATGTTGAGCACCATTACATAGACAGATAGAACAATGAACCGTATATAACTGAGCACCATTCGATACACAGATAGAACAACGAGCTGTATACTGCTGAGCACCAGTCCGTAGAATGACAGAACAATAAACCGTATAATGTTGAGCACCATTAAATACACAGATATTACAACAAGCTGTATACTGCTGAGCACCAGTCCGTAGAATGATAGAATAATGAAACTTATAATACTGAGCACCATTCCATACACATATAAAACAATAAGACGTATAATATTGAGCACCATTCCATAGACAGATATAACAATGAGCCGTATATTACTGAGAACCATTCAATAGACAGATAGTACAGTGAGTCGTATACTACGGAGCACAATTACGTAGACAGGTAGAAAATTCCATAGACAGATAGAACAATGATCCTTATAATACTGAGCACCGTTCCATGGACAAATAGAACAATGAGGTTATAATACTGAGCACATTTCCATAGACAAATAGAACAATCAGAAGTAAAATACTGAGCACCATACAATAGACAGATATAACAATGAGCCGCATTATTCTGATCACAATTCCATAGACAGATAGAACAAAGAGCCGTATACTACTGAGCACCATTCCATAGAATGATAGAACAATGAAACGTATATTACTGAGCACCATTACACCGGCAGATTGAACAATAAGACATAAAATACTGAGCCCCATCCGTAGACAGATAGAACAATGAGCCGTATTATACTGATTACCATTCCATAGACAGATAAAACAACGAGTAATATACTACTGAGCACCACTCCATAGAATGATAGAACAATGAAGCGTATACTACTGAGCACCATTCCATAAAATGATAGAACAATGAAGCGTAAACTACTGAGCACCATTCCATAGACGAGAATAACAATGAAACGTATAATACTGAGCACCATTCCATAGACACATATAACAATGAGGAGTATACTGCTGAGCACCATCCCATATACAGATAGAACAAAGAGACGTATAAAACTGATCACCATTCCATAGACATGAAGAGAGACATTTAATACTGAGCACCATTCCATAGACAGATATAACAAAGAGGCGTTTACTGCTGAGCACCATTCCATATACAGATAGAACAAAGAGACGTATTAAACTGATCACCATTCCATAGACATGAAGAACAATGAGCCGTATAAAACTGATCACCATTCCATAGACAAATAGATCAATGAGCCGTATCTTACTGGGCGCCATTCCATAGACAGAGAGAACAATGAGCCGTATAATACTGAGCACCATTCCATAAACAGATAGAACAATGAAGCGTATACTGCTGAGCATCATTCCATCGATATATTGAACGATCAGGCGTAAATTACTAGCACCATTCCATAGACAGATATAACATGAGCCGTATACTACTGATCACCATTCCATAGACAAATAGAACAGTGAGCCGTATAATACTGAGCACCATTCCATAGACAGATAGAACAATGAGCCGTAAAATACTGAGCACCATGCTATAGACAGATAGAACAATGAGGCGTATAATACTGAGCAACATTCCATCGAAAGATTGAACAATGAGACGTAAACTACTGAGCACTATTCCATAAACAGATATAATAATGAGCCTTATACTACTGAGCACCATTCCATAGACAAATATAACAATGAGACGTAAACTACTGAGCACCATTCCATAAACAGATAGAACAATGAGCCGTTAAGTACTGAGTACCATACCATAGGCAGATATACAAATGAGTCGTATAATACTGAGCACCATTTCATAGACAGATAAAACAATGAACCGTATATTGCTGAGCAGCATTTCATAGACAGATAGAACAGTGAGTCGTATAATACCGAGCACCATTCCATGGACAAATAGAACAGTGAGTCTTATAATTCCGAGCATCATTTCGTAGACAGATAGAATAGTGAGTCGTATAATACCGAGCACCATTTCATACACAGATAGAACAGTGAGTCGTATAATACCGGGAAACATTTCATAGACAGATAGAAAAATGAGTCGTATAATACCGAGCACCATTTCATAGACAGATAGAACAATGAGTCGTATAATACCGAGCACCATTTCATATACTGATAGAACAGTGAGTCGTATAATACCGAGCACCATTTCATAGACAGATAGAACAGTGAGACGTATAATACCGAGCACCATTCCATTGACGGATATAATAATGAGTCTTAAAGACTGAGCATTACTCCATGGACACATAGAACAATGCGTCGTGTAATACTAAGCACCATTCCGTCGACATATTTAACAATAAGACGCAAAATACTGTGCACCATTCCATCAACAGATATAACAATGAACCGTAAAATACTGAGTACCATTCCATAGACAAAAAGAACAATGAACCTTATAATGCTGAGCACTATTTCATAGGCAGATAGATCAATGAGCCGTATCTTACTGGGCGCCTTTCCATAGACAGATAGAACAATGAGCCATATTATACCGAGCACCATTCCATAGACAGATGAGATTTAAAATGCCGGAACCATTCTATAGACAGAATTATGAGGCGTATAATACTGAGCATCATTTCATCGACAGATTGAACAATGAGACGTATAATACTGAGCAAGCACCATTGCATAGACAGGTACAACAATGAACCGTATAATGCTGAGCACCATTCCATAGACAGATAGAAGAATGAGCCCTAAAATACTGACCACCATTCCATAGACAGATATAATAAAGAGCCGTATAATACTGAGCATCATTCCATAGACTGATAGAACATTGAACCGTATAATAATGAGCACCATTCCATAGACAGATTATCTGGCTTACTGTAAAATGTCTATGTATGTTGCTGTTTGTGTTAGGAAGTCTCTCCTTCACTGAGATGTATGTTTATTGGCTACTTCATTTTAGAAAACATACTAGAGATCTTTTGCTACTTATTAAAATGTTTTACCTTGTGTAGGAAATACTAATTTCATTGTTATTTAACATTTCTATATGTGGTGGTCTTAGTGTGATTATTTGTCTGAAGGATTCAAATCCGATTTTTTCTGAGTGATGACACGTCAAAACCCTGATTAACAACGTCCAAGGGCACCCAAAAAAGTGTTATTCAGTATAAAAAACGACATTATTAAAGGAACTAACCCTCCAAATAACGGCAAATTACGATACAAATCAGTTTATCAAAACTCTATCCAAGTGTCCTGGTCATATAATAATGTATATGCTCCGATTGAAAGGTATAGGTTTATTCACGGGTTCTTAAAATACCCATATTTAAATATGTGTAAAATAAATTATGAGTAGGTAACGCTTAATTCAATTCTCCAGTTTTGGGGTAAGTCTGGCTGGTAAAAGCCATTTATATTTTATCTTTCGAGTTTGGATTTTCAACATTTTAAGTTATATAGATAATATATGGTACAAATATAAACGTGTACGCTTGTCTCTCAGGCTTTTTATAGTTAAATACTGATACCTTCTTTTGAAAAATAGTGATACATATAGAAAGATACAGTCAATTTAACAGTGTTAAGAATATCTTCAATGTTAAAAACAACAACTCTCCAATAGCTTACACATTTTGAATAATGTGTTCGATCATCATAAAGATACTTTAGTTGTATATAATGGTAGTGAAGCAGTTGGGAGGGGTTTTCGCTTGGTTAACTACCAAATTCAGTCTTGTAAAATATGGCCGTAAATCCGTATATCAGGAGAGAAACCTATACCAGAACATCATCCAGTCAAGACTCTACTGTTCCTATACTTTTAAGACGTCCTAATGGTTAAAAGGCAGAGGGACTATACTCCTTAAAACAACCACACACACACACACACACACACACACACACACGTCTAGAATACTAACAGTATATTGGGACAAATAAAGCACAGTTTTAACGCTATGGTCTGTCAGTCCGAAGGTCATGTGTTCGAATCTCGCATAAACTATACTAATTTTTCAGTGAATGGGTTGTATTTCAATGTTGCATTGTCGATCGCAGGAAAATAATTGAAAACAGGTTCGATATAAAACTGCCTTATATACGGGTTTCCAGCCATATTTCACGAGCTTGAATTTGATAGTAATAAACCAAGCGTTAAACCTCTCCAATTTGCTTTAGCCATCATATGTTATCCTGCTTTAGCCGTCATATGTTATCCAGATTTTTTTCATTGCTCTTAATCTTAATTGTGTATGAGTTTGTATTTATTATCAATGTATTATGTAAATCTCCTCAACATTTGTAGCGTGGAGCGAGCAACGGTTAACATGTTCTACTCAAAACATACTGCGGATTATGGCGATTATCCCACCTCTCCACGAGATTTTAAAAGGTATAAAGAACCGCATAAATTGTGCCAGGAAATTCTAGAACGCCTTTGGTTCAAAGAATTTCATTAAGTGACGTAAGTATAAAGTCACACAGGAATACAGGCAACCAAATCTTTGTTGTAGTGAATTCTGTACGAACACAATCGGGACACGGCAATAACAGACACTGGAATTTTAAAACATAACACGTTTATTTCATTCTAAAAATGCATTAACAGTAATACATGTTTTATTACAATGTTATTTATCACAGAAAACGTTCATATTGCACAGTATAAAGTTCAGCTGATGGTAGTTTAATCTTAGATCTTTAACTATAGATAATGTTAATTTCACACAAAACTTCACAACTTGAAGGTTAAAACAGAGATTTGACAAACTTAAGTCAGTTTAGAAGCACTTCCTGTGTACGATGGATGGTCCAGATTCGTCGTATTCTTGTTTGCTGATCCACATCTGTTGGAAGGTGGACAGTGAAGCCAAGATGGAGCCTCCGATCCATACGGAATACTTTCTTTCTGGTGGAGCAATGATTTTGATTTTCATGGTAGCTGGAGCAAGAGATGTAATTTCTTTCTGCATTCTGTCGGCAATACCTGGGTACATTGTGCTGCCGCCGGACAGCACAGTGTTGGCATACAAGTCTTTTCGGATATCGACGTCACATTTCATGATACTGTTATATGTGGTTTCGTGAATTCCAACATGTTCCTTGCCAAGGAATGACGGCTGCATTAAGGCTTCCGGGCACCTGAACCTTTCATTGCCGATTGTAATTATTTGTCCGTCAGGAAGCTCGTAACTCTTTTCCAGGGAGCTTGAAGAAGCTGCAGTGTCCATTTCTGTTTCAAAGTCCAAGGCTACGTAACACAATTTTTCTTTGATGTCTCTTACGATTTCACGCTCAGCCGTGGTAGTAAATGAGTACCCACGTTCGGTGAGAATTTTCATAAGATATTCAGTAAGGTCTCTACCAGCTAAGTCTAGACGCATGATGGCGTGTGGGAGAGCGTAACCTTCATAAATTGGTACGGTGTGCGATACACCATCACCAGAATCTAACACGATACCAGTGGTACGACCAGAGGCGTACAGGGATAACACAGCCTGGATGGCAACATACATAGCCGGAGTATTGAAGGTTTCGAACATGATTTGCGTCATCTTTTCTCTGTTTGCCCTTGGGTTGAGCGGAGCCTCAGTTAGAAGTACGGGGTGTTCTTCTGGGGCTACACGAAGTTCGTTGTAGAAGGTGTGATGCCAGATCTTCTCCATATCGTCCCAGTTTGTGACGATACCGTGCTCGATTGGGTACTTGAGGGTAAGGATACCTCTTTTGCTCTGGGCTTCATCTCCGACGTAGCTGTCCTTCTGTCCCATACCGACCATCACACCCTGAAAACAGAAAGTGATTCTTCTGTAACACAATGTCACAATAGAAACACCTATACCAATTGTTCATAAATGTTCTCGGTATTGCAGAATAATGTATATATATTAGGTATAATGTAACACTGCAATCATGAGTGTGAATTCGGGGACCAGTAGACTATACTGCGTACCGGGTACCAGTCTACTTGGTCCGAATACACACTCATGACAAGCCACTTTAAAAAATGTGGGGGGAAACGCGCACAGATTATATGCGCGCGTTTCTGGAACTTGGACACTGTTGAACTGGTAAGTTATTAATAATTCTTTTGCTGACAATCCTTTTTGCATGTGTACTATGTCGGAGCGATTTAGTATTCAACAGTTATAAACACATGTAGTGGGGCTTCACGGAGACCTTTGGAAAAAAATGCGTACAGAGTACCAAACTACCCTATATTTTGTAGAGCATGCATAGAAAACACACCTATTTTTCTTTTTGGCCTTGAGCATTTTGTTCCCTGCTTTTGGACATTCATACTCTTGACCTGAATTTCATGGCATTTACTAGAGTTTTCAAATTGATTTTTCACTACTGTAACTCAGCAGTGGCGTAGCTGCACTAAGGCACTGCAGGCCCGGGTCTGCAGATTATTCTGAGTAATGCAAATCTGCAATAAAAACTGCGAGGGGAAGGTGTGTCTAATTAAAATTAAGCAAAAACATGTATGTTTTATCATTTTAAATGCATCTCCAGAATGTGCCTGAAACACATTCAAAAGAATTCTGGTGGAGGATGCCCAGACCCCACTACAGTGCTCAGAAATTAAGCGGACATGCAGCTTCAAAAAGGCCAGCTAGGCCCCTGCTCAGGTCTGTTCATGCCCATACATTGGAAGTTTCATACGCATACATACTCTTCACGTAATTGAACATGTAATCTGGGTACAGGGTACGAAACATCTGATGGCCGGGGTACAAAATTACCAATGACGAGGCTACGCAGTATCCAAGTTCCAACACATTTTAGACAAAAAACGAAACGTACCCAATTTTCGTAAGAAGCGTCCATAACTACATGTAACCGGGTACAGGTATATGGTGAAATATCGATTCCTAACCGTATGTCCTCGATAGCTCAGTGGTTAGAGCGCTGGTACGGTAAACCAGAGAGGAACGATTTGTTTACCACCTGTTGTATTTAAATGTCACAGGGCTAGACAAATGTGCAGCCAGACCGGGACTCGAACCCGGGACCTTCGGACTACCGTTCCGATGCTCTACAGACTAAGCTAACCGGCCGGACGATGCAACATCAATCTACCTGTTAGGTATCCACAAACCGTGACACACTCCCCCTACAGACTGAAATTCGGCCTCGAATTTCCATGGGTTCAGAGAATCATTTGCATGTTTCTCGAAGTTTACTCAGTCACGGTCCCCCGTTGAGCGCCAAATGTCACAGGGCTAGGAAAATGTGCAGCCAGACCGAAGCTAGAATCCGGGACCTTCGGACTACCGTTCCAATGCTCTACCGACTGAGCTAGCCGGCCGGACAATGCATCATCAATCTCCATAACCGTGACACACTCCCCCTACAGACTGAAATTCGTCCTCGAATTTCCAAGGATACAGAGAATCATTTGCATGTACTGGTTTACCGTACCAGGGCTCTAACCACTGAGCTATCGAGGACACACGGTTAGAATCGATATTTCATCATATACATGTACCCGGTGATTTTTCACCACCTGTTAGACTTGTTAAAGTTAAACCATTGTTTGATAGAAATTCAAAAAAAAAACCCCCACTTTTTGATGGAGAAAATGTTTGTATCAAGTAAAAATATGCCCTATAAACAGCAATTTTCGCATGTGAAATTTTTATTTCTCGATCAATTTTTAAAAATAAGATATTTACCACTAAAATGTCTGTTTTACCACTATATTAAACATATAAAGGCACTACCGGTATCAAATTTTGTCTGAAAAGTAAAACAAACCCTTGGCGGAAACTATAGCGCCCCAAACAATAAGATCATTTATTATAATTTAATGTGAAGATAAGTTACTTAAAAAAAATCACGGTCAGTAGCGAATCTAAGACAGGGGGTTAAAACACGTTCAAGTTTGTATGAATGAAAATACATTTTTTAAATGTTTATATCGTTCGACGCGACCGTTAATGATCGATAACTTTTAAACGTTTTCACCTGACAAATAGTGGATCTGTTGGAATTTGAGGGAAAGAAATCAGTTAAAATGGGACAACTTCAAGAGCAGTGTTTTAGTGGTACCAAAAAATGATACTATTCCCAAAGCAAAAAAGTAGGAAAGAAAAAATTCTTAATTCAAAAATGTGTAAATATTTTACACTGAAACATTAAACATAAAAAGATGGACAATATTAATTTTTTTGGGAGGGTCACAAGAGAATGTATACATATACATGTATATACATGTGTAAACATGGTAATGTGTTTGCAAAGTATATAAACATACAATATTGCTTTTGTTAAATAGTGAAAAATTCCCAATTAAGGCAAAACCAAGCTCATTTTCACTGTTGAATGGGTACCTGTACATATCATTCCCAAAATGGTGACAAAAAATTGCTAAAGAGTATCTTTTTCTCTTTTTTGGTGGGATTTGCTTTTTTAGCCGGATTGCAAAGCAAACACAGGCTTATGGTTTGGTCTGTCCGCCCAATTGCGTTGGTTTCTGGCCATTCAGGTATAACTATTTTAATCGGGGTTATTGTCTGGGGGTGGGGGCATGTGGGTGGGGTGGAGGGCTTAAAAACCTAGTGAACAGCAACATGTTCCTACATATTAAAGTACTTACAAACATTATTGACTTTTTATGTGACTGGAAACAGAGAGTCCGTGTCCTGTGGACGTAAGTTTATATATTGTATTTTCTAATACAATTAGGCCTGACTCAGAGATGTAGATAAATGTTGACTGCAGTGAGTATTTACTCATCAGATTCAAAATGAATGAGTAACAAAGAACTCTTTCAGAGTAAACACTTGCTTTAAATAGTTCAGCGTTCAAAATGGATGTGAATTAATACATTTTAAAGCAAACAACTATTCTTACTAAATGGAAGTAACAACAACAGAAACACTGTATGACCTTAATATTAGACACATGCTTGGAGAAACATTCATCATGTAACTACATAATAAACTGTTCCACAAAACAGTACATACAAATATAATACTCATGAGTTTTAAAAGTTAAGAGTTTTTGTGTTAAGTAGATGAGTAATGATACATTTTAAACAACTGATGTGTTTTGTAAAAACAAGTATGAGTAAAATTAAAAAAACTCAGCTTATCTACAGCTCTGAGGTCTCTGATACATATTCGTTTTCTTTACACAATGTATACATGTAATTTACATGTATACTGTCAACACCGATTTAGAGAGACAGGATGCAATCTGGAAGAATTATGACAGTTATATGCAATTTAAGGTTAATCCACACGACCATCATAATTATATAGACAGGGTGTTTCACGTTGTTTTTGCTTTTTCTGGATGGCAAAACTATTTTTTTCTCTTTCAGGTTGACTACATGAAGTACATGTACAGGGATCCTCTGAAAATGTACAAGGTGCAGAACACGGACGTCACTTCCGTGCAATCCATTTGAAGCAGTTTTAACACCACAACTGTAGATATTATATAAGAGCGGCATTGGCAAAATAAATGACAATTTGTCTGATGTACAGTTAAGATATGAAATTTGCCATTTTCTACCAGCTTTTAAAAGCGCACACATGCCAAGTGAATTACATTATTCCCATTGCTATAGAACCAAAAATAGTGTCTTGTGAGAATGATATTAATGATAAAAAAGTATTAGAGAGACAACTATGGCCCGTGTATTTTAAGACATTGGGATAGCTGTTTTCTATTGAGACATATTGAAAGTGACGGTCAAAAAATCAACAGTATTCCTTAAAAAGAGTGTTAAATATGTTTAAGTTCAAGCTTAAAGGGACACGTGGCAATCTTGAGTTTTATTTCATGCCTTATAATTAGTACAGAGATTTATTAATCCTGTATCAATTTGACTTTAAAACTGCTTGCATATAAAAAATTCTATTTCCTTCATTATTCTACATATTTTTTAAATATATTATTGCTGCAATATTATCAAAAGTCAATACTATATAAAAACAATTCACTTTGAACTATTCTAACAATTAATATTAATGATTGAACAAATGCAAGTTACAAAAGAAATAATGAGACGCCGTGAGTTTTTAAAAAATCAAGATTGCCGTGTGTCCCTTTAAATGAACTAGTCAAAACAACTGCGACAACATCATGCAAAATTATGAGACAAATTTTAAATAATACTAATATGGAAGCTCACTATTTTATATTCACAGTCATGGTCATATTATTGTGTTAGTAGATTGTTGGAAGATATACTGTTCAAAGATATACGTCTTCGATCGGTAACTTTTGCTTGTTAACAAGATGGGGCCTTCATTTTAAGTTAATCTTTACCAAACTTTGTCAGTGTATTTGTATCAAGGAAAACTTGGAGAAGTTCAAAAACCAGCCTGATCAGAACTGAATGATGTTTAAAGGCTCATCAACACAGTATAGGTTATTTAGAGCCGCCACAGAGGGAGCGGAAGGATACATAGGAATCCGGTAACCGTGCCCTACGTTTATTATCGAATAGATTCCTATGGTTCTTTAACGTGCTTGGAGGATAGACCGATACACAGGACCGTCCGGTTTACGTCCCCATCAAACGGATGAGTCTATGGGAAAGTGTCTTGAAGATCACACCGACGAAACTCAGTGGCACCACCAAGGATTGAACCCGGGGCCTCCGGTTACAAATCGCCGTGCTTAGTACCGTCTGCGCCCTGCCAGGCCTCACAGCCTGATCAGACCAGTGACACCAGAGTAATGGCCCGTCATTGTCTTAAATATGCTATATTAGGAAATGGGGGTCGTGGGTTCAAATGTATTATTATTTAATTCTACTTTATTAGATTTATTATGCTGTGGTGCGTCTGTCCGTAAACTTTTTTTTGTGGCGACTATTGACAGATTTTCATGAAACTTCACAGGAATGTTGCTCTTGATGTTTAGTTGATCCTAGCATATATTCAGGTCAGACGGAAATTCAAGATGGCCGCTGTTGCTAAAAGTAGATTTTTAAAAACTAATTTGTAGCAACAGTAACTTCTTGAAAACTGTAAGTGATATTGATATGGGACTTTTTCTAAAATGATCAGCATGACATGATGTTGGTCCTTGTTGACAATTATTTTGATTCAACATTAAACAGTGGCCATCCTTGTTTACATAGAGTTATATAGAAAAAAAACTTGTAACGACTACTCCTCTGAAACTACCGGACCGATTTTCATGAAACTTCACAGGAATGCTGAGCTAGCTATCAAAACCTACAAGTACAGTTTTAAGGTCATTGACTTCTTGTTTCAATTATTTTTTTGGTTGTTTATGTTTTGATCATTACATGTGTTTTTTAATTTTTGGTTGTTCAAGAAAAATATTTTAAAATATTTTTTTTTTTAAAGAAGTACTGAAGGGAATTTTATGATGACAACCCATGTACAAGAGCCATTTTGGCCATTAGAGAGTCCACAGGCCATATTTGGCCTCTTGTTTTGTTCTTATTTTACTATGTTGTGAAACTATTATTGGAGCAATATAAAAACAATTATCATTAAACTATTCTTCTTATAGTTTATATTAATGATTAAACAAATGCAAGTTATGAAGAAAAACTAAGGGTGGGAGATTTAAAATATCAACATAGATTGTCCCTTTAAATTAAGAAGTGGAAAACAGTGACATCCAATAAATTATTTTGAAATTACCTCCATTTCAGTTTGATAAAAATGTTGTTCACTAAAATTAATAATGTTTTCGATTCCGTTTTATTGGCAAGATCAATGATAATAAAATATATTATTATTACCATGTGCTTTCGTTTATTTTATCATGGTATTTCGTCAGTTAGTAGTATGTTGGCTTTGTTTGATAATTTAGTTAAATCTTGACAGTGGAAGAGCTTTGGGCTTGATTAGCAATTTAGTTTATTTGAGAGAAAAAAATAACTTGGATCGATGCTACACAACGATACATTCACTGTTTACTTATGTTTTAAGTTGCAAACCATTATAACCAAATACTGGTAAATTTTCGGACAGACATCAGTTAAAATGTCACAACTCAGTTTTTAAATTAATATATTATCATAAACATCTATCAGATTTTCGGAACCGCGAAAACCCATGACATTCGATTATTTTTACGTTTTATTAAATTTATTTTGAAAAGATGAACTGCCATATACATTAAAACATATTTTGGCAGTGAAATATACATAAAATCTCCTGGAAACTGATTAATAAACCAGTGTTTTGTGAATGTTTGCATTTTTTTGTGAAATCCAGACACCTCGTAGTTATGAATGAACAAAAACAAAACAAATGTCACGTGAACTAGTCAGTCATGTAAAATATGTAAATTAATGAGGTATTGATTTGTGTTTGATTGGTTAGAACCTGATTGGCTTATTCAGTGGTGTAATACTTTATGGTTGCAAGGACTTGATTACCCCATCGAGGCGACAACGACAGTCATCAGTTGTTATTTAGGGATTATGTTAACTACCGGAACACTAAAGGTTATCAGCTTTGTTTGTTTGTTTAATGTTAAGTGTTCGCGCGTGGTAGGTATCAGTTGGTTAGTTATGTTGTTTTAGACTACATTCAATGTACACTCGTCACGGTGATTAGTGTTGAGGTCTATTTGTAACAGGCCGATTGCAGCAGATAAATTAAACAAGTTTGGCTTTTTGGCAATTTCGATGTCGCCAAACACTTTCGCCAAAGTTTGAAATTTAGAGCCATTTTCTTTTTTCTTTCGCCATTGGCGCCATTAGCGAAGCCCAGAGGAGGGCCTGTAACTAAATCAACAGACTGGCAGTGTATGTATTTGTTCACAGAGCGAGACAAAGTAGTAATGTCTCTACTTGCTCCTCGAGGGAGTACATAAAGTTAACCTCTCAGAGGCTGATCTTGATTTGAAATTACTTCAAATATCTAAAATGACTAAAACACAAGTACCCCTCCAAAGTCAGTTATTTCCTCCGCCGCAAAGAATAATTCCGTGCATCCAGTACTTCCGGAGACTAGCCCTCCGAGATTTTTAAAGAAATCTATGACCGTGTACATTTTAGGAAGGCTAATCTTAGACAATACTGGAGGAATACATGTTTTACTGTTTCCGGAGGAGAGAAGACCTCATATTGTAAAGGTATATACGCTTTAGGTGAAGACAGTTCTTTAAACGAAGTTATGAAGCAAACACCTGAATCGAGCGTTTTTTTATAAACAATTTTGCCGAGAACCCGATCAAAATGTCACGTGGTTTCGCCACCGTGTTAATTATATCTCAAGGGAACAATTAATTCTTACTGACAGATTATTGGATCCGAATATACGAACATATAGACAGACAGGGGTAGACCTAAAGTACCCTCCGGTTTAAACAGGAATGGGACTAATAAAATACAGGTAACATGTTTATATATTCTTGGTGTTATAGCAAGGTTCTCGACAGAGCCATTGCTTGACGTTCCGTTTTTCATGTAACAGTCGCGGTGCCTAAAGTGACCGAATATCTTAACCTCATCTACGCGCCAAAACACCAATAGCATATACTTAACTCAATTGATGTTCACAAAAAAAGTAGTTACAGGGCAACGTAATTGTTCATGATGTACTCTGAAATAGTGGTAAATTACACCTCCATATCAAATCCTGAATCCGCATCTGCCGTAAGTCACTGAATGAATTGAATTGGGTTTAAGGCGCACCAAACATGAAAGGTTATATGGCGCCTAACAGGAATGAACGTGTCCGGCTCATACTGCATTTACATCTAGATAAATTATGGAAAATGGGCATAGAACCGTCTTACCTGCAGAACTGCATAGTTGCCGCAAATTATATATGCTGCATTTACGATAGAGCCACGGTTCAACGTTTCATGATAAAGACCTTGAATGAGCATGATAAAAATGACAAAATGAATATGAATGATGGTGGGGCGGGGGCGTATGTGTTTGTGATATTGCAGTGGTTGTACTTATTTTTAACTACGCCTGTGACCTGTACATATGTCTATGATTGGGGGTGGGGCAGTGGGGGCTGGAAGTACTTATAATTTAGTTAACTACGCCAGTGACATGTACTTATGTCTATGATTATACCACAATCCAGCATACAAGTCAACGTCCACATTATTTTTGCGCTATTCAAAGTTTAGTTTACTAATATTTTATTGCAGATATGTTACAATTCATCAGTTCAACATCACAATATTCATAGAAACATATGAAAATGGATTTAACTACAAGCTATTAAAAGTGATGTTAAATGTAATTGCATGTATATACGGGCTATTAATCAGTAACTTAGCACGTAATCGGACATATTACCACAATCACGGTACTGACAATATGTGATTTATGATCCCTTTTGTCGTTTTATCTCGGCGGGACCCAGTGGACGTGAAACCCCGGAGGGCCCATGTTTAAGCCTCATTCTCCCTTAGCCCCGTTGATTGTACAGGGATGTAAAACGGGCGGTCTCGTGTATTTGATTCTATTTTCCGAAAAGGAACCACAGGAATCCAGCTTTAATAAGTTTGGACAGAGATCTAAGAAATAATGGTTTATTACGTCTCTGGTGTAGGGCACGTTCCCTAATTCCGATCTATTATGTCCCCATATATGGGGCAGCTTTAAAAAATATTTTAAAAAAAGAAACAAAAAAAAAAAGGGCATCTTCTCCTCCATGGTCATCTGAAAGTGAAGATTAACAACCTATGGCATTAGCGTCCTATTCTGGAACTATTAAAACACGCCAGCATGCGGTTGCCCTTTTCTTTTTTTTTACATTCATAATATTTTCAGTAGGAGCATGCCACCGTACCACCGCCGCCCCGATCTATTATGTCCCCATATATGGGGCGGCTTTAAAAAAAATCTTTATATATGTAAAAAAGAAGTTAAAAAAAAGAGGGCATCTTTTCCTTTTCCTTGGTCATCTGAAAGTGAAGACTAACAATTTATGGCACTAGCATCCTATTCTGGAACTATTCAAACACGCCAGCGTGCGGTTGCCCTTATATGAACTTCACTATTGACATTGACCTTCCTGCGTTCAGTCTATTTTTTTTTTTTTTACATTCATAACATTTTCAGTGGGAGCATGCCACCGTACCACCGTACCACCGCCGCCCCGATCTATTATGTCCCCATATATGGGGCGGCTTTGAAAAAAAGGTTCTTTATATATATATATAAAGTAAAAAAAAAAAGAGGGCATCTTCTCCTCCTCCATGGTCATCTGATAGTGAAGACTAACAATCTATGGCACTAGCATCCTATTCTAGAACTATTCAAACACGCCAGCATGCGGTTGCCCTTATATGAACTTCGCCAGCATTCATGCTACTTTATTTTTTACATTAATAACATTTTCAGTAGGATCATGCCACCGTATCCTCCCCCCATTAATGACATTTCAAGACAAGGGTAGGTTTTCCCTACATTTTTATGCATGGCTTATCTGGACTAAGGTATTAGGTTGACCTGAAAAAATAATTGGAAACCGATTGCCGAAGGAGGGTTGCTGGACTAGGTATACTGATGCACGCCATTTCAATCAAGAACGAAACCATATCCTATCGTACCATGTGATCATGCGCAAGCGCACAACCGATACACGCGTAAGTTGGATATAAGAAGTGTGTCGTACAACACAGTTAAATTTGGAGTATAATTATAGTTAATGGAATTTCTATTGACACTGTTCAACGTCGTATATTTTCAACACGTCATTAAATAAAGTGTCCTCAGAGCAGTTTCTCTTTGAGATAAAACCGGTTGATATTAAAACCTTACCGCCCCATTTGATAAGCGGGTAATCGACCATGTTTGAACAATATTTTATACAACAATTGCCTTTATAAATATTAAAGATTATAATATACATGTACACATTTTCAAATTAAAACCTTAACCCATCAATTTCTAAACAGTGTTAAAATCAGACATTGGACGCTGAAACCATTATATTTTTTTATTTACATATAATGTTCAAACTAAAGACTTATAGAACCTAATCAACAAATTAACGACGGTGTTTTATATGTAATGTTTAATGAATATTATTCCAAACCTGGACACCACAATAACGTATTATTGACGACTGTGAAAGTGGCAGAGCTACAAGAGTTAAGATCGGAGGGGCGTTACTCAAGAAATATTAAGCGTGCCTGTAATCAAATATAGTATAGCGATATTATGAACTCAATATTCTGTAACTTTTTGCATCGATAAAAGAAAAAATAACTAATTAGAACTATAAATAAAAAATGGCATTGTTTTAAATCACTTCTGTTGTTTGTTTCCAGAACAAACTACATATTAACACCACGCCACCTTAATAATGAGAACATGTCTATCTATAACATAATATTATATATAATTATATACTAATTATATATTTTGTTTACCTGATGTCTGGGTCTACCGACGATGGACGGGAACACGGCCCTAGGGGCGTCGTCACCAGCGAACCCTGCCTTACACATACCGACCCATTATCCACGACCAAAGCAGCAACTTCATCATCCGCCATTTTGTATTAAGTGTATGTTCCTTCTAACTAGTAATTGTCACCTCTTTATGTCCACAACTTAGTACGAACTGATTGAAAATACGATTTTCTCATCTATTTATTAATCCAATTTGGGGAACGACACCCAGTTTATAGTTCATAAACCCATATATGGGTATGCTCCTCTAGCCACTGCTCCAAATATGGGCACACATATGCATTCAATTGTTTCTATTATAATCGGTGTGTAATACCACTATAAATGAGGCCGGTTTCCAGATTCGTGCCCCAATTAAACCAATTAATTGTAGGCATGTTGCTGTATCATACGAAATGACGCTCAATAATTAGATCAATATTGCACTGGAGTTGATTATCAGTTGAACAATAATATCGACTGATTGTACAGTCATTTTGGGTAATTGTTTATCTTCCCTCGTGGTTAACTTTATGTGTAGCGTCGAGACTGATTAAGGATGACAGTGGGTGAATATGATTTAAACTACGTGTGTTTAAAAATACGTATTCTGCTTTTATATCTAGCCAACGGTTTATGTACTTTTATGGATACTCGATAAGTTTATTAATGTTTAATATGAATGAATGACTGGATTTGTGAACAGGTAAATGGATTAGAGAATGACTGAATGAATTATTGACACAGTGAGTGAGCGAAGAAAGGCAGTCTAGATTTAATATGGATTTTCGGCACGCCATATGTTGTTTTTTTGCCCTTCATATGGGTTTTGTGGCCCTTCATCTGGATTTTGGCGCGCCGTTTCACGGGCTTGTTTAATATGACCACAGAGACAATGCCGTATTACGCGAAAAAAAGGCCGTTTTTATTACTATAAATAATAACACATGTAACAAGAGCTGTCGGAGAACAGCGAAGCTCGACTATTCGATTTTTCAGAGAATAATACATTTAAAGCTAGTATATACCATCAGAAAACAAGGCTACAACAATGTTGGGTGGGGTTGGGGGCACAACATGACTGTGTAAAATGTGTAAGAATTGACCAAAACTACACAGAAATATGTAAAAAATAATAATTTAAGAATAAAAATTCGAGTTTTGACTGGGGTGCGGGGTTGGGGTGGGGGAGAGGCGGGGTGGATGGTGGGGGAGTGGGGGTGGTGAGGGCAACACATTTTTTTATATGTGTAAGAAGCTATATGTAAGAATTCACCAAAAGTATGTAAAAAAAAATAATTAAAAAAACGAGTCTTGAGGGGTGATGGGGAGAATGCGGGGGGGCGGGAGGGGGCAACATATATGTGTAAGAAGCTATGTAAGAATTGACCAAAACAACACAGAAATATGGTAAAACTATGGTAAAACAAAATAAAAATATTTCGATTGGGGTGTGTGGCAAGATAGCTATGTGTAAGAATTGACAAAAAACAACACAGAAATATGTAAAAAAAAAGAAAAAAAAAGAAGAGAAATCGAGTTTCGAGTGGTGGTGGTGGTGGTGGTGGGGAGGGGTGGGTGTGGTGGTGGGAGGGGTGGTGGGGGGGGGGGGGGGTGGTGGGCAACATAGGTATGTGTACAAATTGACCAAAACAACACAGAAATATGTAAAAAAACAAAAACAAAAAAAACAGTTTCGAGTGGGGGGGGGGGGGGGGGGGTGTTGTGTGTGTGTGGGAGTGGGGTGGGAGTGGGGGTGGAGGGAAGCAACACATATATGTGTAAGAAGCTATGTGTAACACATTACCAAAACAACACCGACATATGTAAAAAAAAACAAAAAAAAACACAACAGTTTCGAGTGTGTGTGGGGGGAGAGGGGGTGGTGGGGGGGGGGGGTGGAGAGAAGCAGGGGCTGGGGGGGAGGGAGCAACATATTGTAAGAAGCTATGTGTACGAAATTACCAAAACAACACAGATATATGTAAAAAAACAATAAACATTAAATAAAAATATTCCAGTTTCGAGCATGGGGGTGGAGGTGGAGGGGGAGGGGTTAGGGGGGGAGGGGTGGGTAGTGAGAGGTGGGGATGTGGGGGAGGGGTCAACATATATGTGTAAGAATTGACTAAAACAACACAGAAATATGTAAAAAAAAAAGTTAAATAAAAAAGTGCAGAGTGGTGTGGGAGTGGGGACCGGGGCGGTGGGCGGGTTGGGGGGGGGGGGGGGGTGGGTGTTGAGGGAGCCCATGCCCCAATATGGGTGAAGTAAGAATAAGATGCTTAATGCTATAAGAAATCCCAAACCAAAATTACAGATATAGATACATGCTTACATGCAAACCTAGATATGCCTTTATTGCACATTTTATGGGCCATCACAATTTGGGTTCCATGGAGCCCAGAATTTGCAGAAGACAAAATTACTTATCCAACCCCTACAACATACTATAAGGAAACCAATTCCAAAATTTAGTTCAGCTAGGACAAGAAATATAAGAGATATAGACCTGTAAACACAGCTTACACGCAAATTTGATGTGAAACAGACACATTTTAAGGGCTATCATAATTTGGGTTCCATGGAGCCCATGGGTTACAGGAACCAAAATTGATTATGCCGCCCTAAGATATTGCTATAAGAAAGCCCATGGCCAAATTTAGTTGTGCTAGGATAAGAAATGTAAGAGATATAGACTTGTAAACACAGCTTACACGCAAACCTTGATGTGGGACGCCGACGCCGACGCCGACCCCGGGGTGATTACATAAGCTCTCTTATTCTTCGAATAGTCGAGCTAATAATCCTTTAGAAGTTTAGATAAGGATTTTAATTGAGAAGTTGTATGAGCATCATATTCCTTTAGATGTGGATTTTCAGTATTCAAGTACGTACTCCGAAACAGCAAGGAATAAGAGGAAAAATAATTCTACAAACAATAAAATTAAAGTTAAACTGTGTTGTTTTGTTCGTCCGTTTATTTTTTCTATTTTATTTTTATGAAATAGATCTACGGTGAGAGTTTAATATTCGTTGATGTAAAAGAAGAGTTAAAATTGAAAAATGCGTATATATATATATATGTTAAAATGATTAAAACATGTGTGATGCGTTCTTGTCAGTCATATCAGCCCTCGGTCAATATCGGCCCTCATGCTAAAAAAGCCTTCATGCCGATATTGGTGTCTCGGACCAAAATGATGGACAATAACGCAAGGCCGATGTATTAAACTCTAAATATTAAAAACTGTGATATATGAAACATTGTGAAACATTGTGAAATGGGAAGCATTCTATGATATATTACCTTGTAAATATATGCTTAAATCTGATTATCTTTACTTAAAACTGTGATTATTGTAATAATGTGTATATATTTGTCTTTAATCTGAAATAAAAAACGACCTTAAGAATGCATCAGTGCATTATGGATTTTAATATATGCAAATGCTTGTACTCTTATCATTGTGATTGCGTAATGGTAATAAACAGAAAAGTTGGTTTGAATAGGATATTATGTATCAATTAATCTGCACAGTGGGCCATTGGGTTCTATAACCATAAGTCACAGAAACTAATTTGAAATATACAGCATCATTGCATTTAAACTACGTGTATTTAAAAGTATGTATTCTGCTTTTATATCTAGCCTAGAGTGTATGTACCTTTATGGATTCCCGTTAAGTTTATTAGTGTTTAATTTAAATGAATTAGTGATTACCTGAGTGACTAAGTGAGCGATTGATTGAGTGAATGGCTGAGTTAAGGAGTAGGTGACCCTAACTGAATGAGTGACTGCCATACTCATTCAGTGTCTGTCTTACGGACTGAATGAATGAGTCATTGAATACATTAGTTATCGACATTGACTGAATGAGCAAGTGAATAAGAGAGTGACTGCTTGACTGACTGATCAACTGAGTGAGTGACTGATCAACTGAGTGAGTGACTGACTCGATGATATAGTAAGTGACAGACTGAATGAGTTACAGATCGAGTGATTCTGTTTATGCATTAGTGCCTGACTGACTGAATTAGTGAACAGGTACATGGATTAATGAATGACTGAATGAATTATTGACAGAGTGAAAGACTGACTGCCTGACTAAGTGACTGAATGAGAGGTTATTTGGTCTGACAGTGGATCGAATCCAGGTCCTCCAAGCGTGATGCAAGTCTAGATTTGGTCCTACATTAAAAACTCTGTACATCTCAACAAGAGTTACTTTAAATAAGTATTCTGATAAAGTATTAGCAGGAAAACTACGATAATATACAAACAAAAAGGCCGAATTGCCATGGACCGAACTGCCTAAACCGCTCACCCGATAACAAGTGACCAGTGTACACAGACACTTGAAACAGTAACAACACTTTTCCAAAAGCACTCTATGTTATGCTGTTACCTTATTATACATTGGCAATTGCTATAACCCCAGGATCACATTTTTAACAAACTTGGTCGAGTATGCTACATGCAATATATACTGGTACCAGCAAGCTAGTTTGTATTATCCATAAGAAAAGTATCATTCGAGATATATGCTGGTAATTAGCCATATACAATCGCACTTGCAGTACGTTAACATGCATAAATCCCTAAATAAAAGTTTTTAATTGGCGTTAGACAAATACTCATCGTAATCTGCAAATTAAGCTGGACCTTTAACATACGTAGTGAGACCCGTACGCATGTTTGAGAAAAAACGCAATA
Organism: Cyrtodaria siliqua; assembly: GCA_037043455.1. NCBI lineage: Eukaryota > Metazoa > Mollusca > Bivalvia > Adapedonta > Hiatellidae > Cyrtodaria > Cyrtodaria siliqua. The sequence continues at coordinate 18,186 of JAWPHD010004284.1, read as the reverse complement.
AATAACCTGCATTGTAGGTACTGTCATACTATCTGTAGCAAACAATTAGATTAATCTGATAATACAATGTCTGAATTGACATAGTATGTGTGCTCATCAATACAACGTATGATTTAAATAGAAGAACGGTGTACGCATCTCGTACACACGATACCAAGGATGTTATTTGCAGTGTACGTTAGAAACTTTAAGTACCTCACAAATAATGTTTGCATCGCTACTTGATGAATTTTAATTGTCGAATATTTATTTAATAATCTACGCAATTCATGTTATAACTAATTTCAATTACAGTCTAACACAGGGACGCACCTGGTATAATGTGCAATCACACTGTAGATTATCTATATAAGTCATAGGTGGATCATGTACTATACATAATATTTAATAGTGTTTCGAGCCATACCAGTGGTGTGAACAACTTGTATGCTATAATTACTTTCAATAATATATACGTGTTTATCCTTAAATTTGTTTACTCATACCTAAATATTTCTCATGCTCTTCTCCAGAACATGTTTTAATATATGTGTGTATTTGTATTTAGTATGTCTTGTATGTAATACCGCCTTAATGCTGATGGCGATGGACATTGTAAAATGTTTATGCTTTAATAAAAAAAAAAGAAATTGAAATGATTTCAAATGAGACAATGGCAATTAACAGGTCTTCAAGTATATAACAATCGAAACATAGTATAACACAGGTATATAATCAACTACTGATAGGTGTGCACAAAACACGCGTGTTCATGCGAAACTTACTGTGCTATTTTTTTAATATTTAGAGTAAGCATTCGCCACTCTAATTGAGAGTCCGTATACCCAGGTGTTCAGGTCATGTAATAATGTATTTTTACTGATTAAAAGTATAGGTTTATCCACGGGTTCTTAAAATAATCATTAATGAGTATGCATAAAATGAATTATGAGTAACTGTTGGTAACACTTAGTTCGTCGCTCCGGTTTTGTGCTGTTTAAAGCAGTTTAATTGCCTCCATAGAGTTTGGATTCTCAAAATATGTAAGTTATATATATATACATATACCTTGTCGTCAGTGGGTTTAGAAATGATGTGCATATGTTTACATACTTTGGTTGTTGCTGGCGGGATAGCTACTTCAAACAGAGAAACGCAGAGAATTGTCTCAACATTTGACAGTAATTGGTATATTGGAACTTATGACACATGGATAATGCGTCACCTTAAGTGTTTAATGCTCAGTGGTATTCGTATTGAGAAAGCATGACTGTGACTGTCTGAATGTTTCGCAACGACGTCATATAAAAGTAATTTTGACGTCAACCTGGCCCAGGACTGCGGTTAGTGACTTAACTTTAAACTAGTTTTGTTATTAATATTAATGACTGAACAAATGCAAATTATGTAGAAAAACTAACGGGACGCCGTGAGATTTTCAAAATCAAGATTACCGTGTGCCTCTTTAATCTTTAGATCAGCGAAGATGAATTTACCAGCAAGTAAATTATCAGTAATATAATCAGACCTTAATGAATTGTCATTACCAGTCAAAGCCGTACCTTACAGTAAAAAGGATAGGGACACTTCTTCAATTTATGAGTATGCGTGCTGCGTGGTGCTTTTAGCTGAATGAGTTTACGTCTCCAGCGTATTAAAGTACATATCATTTTCCTACTGTACTCAATCAGAGGATGACTATCTATGGAATGTCATTTAGCATTATACGGGTCATTGTTCTATCTGTCTATGGAATGGTGCTCAGCATTATACGGCTCATTGTACTATCTGTCTATACGTTTACCATGTTGGTCAATATTGTACAACTATTTTAATTATCGGAGAATTGGGCATCAGCTCCGTTTCGACACACTGTAATTAATATCTCTTCCGGAAATGATAGATTGTTGTCGTAAGCTGTATTTGATTTGCTGCTAAGACACTAGTGCGAATTGAAACTGTATTTCCCAAAGACGATACTCTACTATGTATTGTGATTTGAATCTGGTCAGCTTATTGTTTATCTACAAATACGAAATTAATTCAATATGTACATTGAAAAGAATTAACGAGTAAGACACATACATACAATTACCAAATAATCCTAATTATTGCGACAGCTAAGCTAAATTTAATGTTGCGAATTTCCGATAATTTCCTCTGAAGATCTATTGAAACTTATGTAAATGAATATACGTTTTATGTAATCTGCAACGTACTCTAATGTCTGCTACATTACCATACATAAGTCCTGCGTTTTGTTTCGATTATTCAAATGAGAAGCTGTTTGAGCAAAGTAACAAACACGATGTCTTGGTTATGTCTGTACAAAAAAGAATAAGAAAAATATAATATAGTATTTTCGTCTTTTGAAATAAATTCATAAGAAATTATCATCTTGCGCTATGACTTTTGTTAATGCCCCTGTCACACTATAGCGCGTTTCCACTGCGTTGGCACGGCGTTGATTAAATTTTCCAGAACGCCGTGAGATCGCAAGAAAAATCTGATATTTTTCGTGAAGATGGAGATGTCACGGCGTCCTCACAGCGACCAAGGCGTTGCTACGGAGCTCCCATGGCGTTCTATCGCGTTCCTACGGAGTTCTTGTTGGCGATTGTCTGCGCTCTCACGGCGCTTCCACTGCGTGCACTGCGCTTTCACGGCGCTCACACTGCGCTGACGGCGTGTTGAAGACGTTCGTTTGCACTACCTATAATTCATTTATACTATTTTGTTCGTTTCTGTCATGCAAACGCCGATGGACGCGGTAGAAGCGCCTTGGGAGCGCAATGATCGCCGTGACAGCTCCGTACAGTCGTTGTAAGAGCGCAGTAAAATAAATAACACTCCGTATAAGCGCCGTAGATGCGCCGTATAAGCGCGGTAGAGACGCAGTGACATCTCAGAGAACGCCGTACAATCTCCGTGCAAGCGCCACCGACAACCACAGCGTTCGCACTGCGACCTCTGTGCGCGCCCGCGGAGCTCCTGTGGCGTTGTAGGAGACCTTACTGCGCTGCTATGGCGACCTTACGACGACCCCACTGCGCTCTTATCAGAACGCCGAGCGACGGCGTTTGTTTTGTGCATGCTCAAAGTGCGCGCCGTCGCTTGGCGTTCTATGCGATCCCAATGCGTCTACTGGCGATGCCACTGCGTTGCTGCGGCGATGCTTGCGATCGTACTGCGCGCACCTCGGCGTTCTGCATTTTTCTTGGACGCCGTGGGATCGCCGTGAGAACGCGGCCCTAGTGTGACAGGGGTTTAACTCTTAACCCGCTAAAGCACGACTATAATAGCGTTTGCGTCCATTGTAATCCCAGATCAGCCTGCGAGTAACTCGTATCTGTATTTACACTGTCCCGTTTATTTGGATGACAATAGGGTAAGAGTGCACCCTAGAACCTGGTTTAAAGCCCCAGCGGTGTTTTTTGACATTGATCGTTCCAAGGCGGTAGCCCTATTGTCAACACGTTTGTGTTTGTGATATCTTATCTTGCCTTTTTATTATCTTTAACGCTGTTCTTTGTTTATATGTGTGTTTGTGGTTGACTGTCGTCCTTGAATACTACATTTCCTGTTCGATTTTTATATCTACTTTTATAAAAATGAGCAAAGATGTCATATAGGTGTGCCGATGTTGCCCTACTAAGGAACAACAATACTATAACAAATGTAACCTTACTTTTCCAGATACTTCTTTGTTGGAAATGTTAAAGAAGATTGCGATCGGGGACGGATGTCTAGTCAGCCATAATTGTTTGTTTTGATTAATTAGATAATATATAATTAATATATAATTGCAGAACTTCGTGGCTGAGCGATACTTAAAGGTTAACGGGTTTACGTCTCGAGCGTATTAAAGTACATTTTAGATCAGTTTAATGTATGTGCTTAATCAGCACTAATTCAGTGGCGTAGCTGCCTATAGGCACTGTTGACACATGCCTGCACATTGTTCGCAGAAATAAAAAATATAAAAATACAAAAAATGCAATAAAATCTGAAGGGGGTGGAAGGGGGTAGTTAGGGGTATACCAATTTTTACTCGTGGTATTTTCAGAAAATAAAAGTAGAACTGTTTTTGCTCGCGGTCTTTCGGAACCAAACACACCTTGATTGTGAAAAATTTCGAAAGATTTTCAGAAAGTATTCATATTAATATACGAGTATGTTATTCTGTTCTGTTCCGATGTTTTTTTTGTGAAATCGCAGATTGAAAAAGCTTGAAATCGCAGGTTAAAAACATATCGTTTGCTGCTTAAAATACTGATAGAATGCAGGATTTGGCTTCCTTCTAAAAACAAAATTCCCCAACGGACACCCCTAGACCTTGTACCTACACACTGATTTAGGCACAGCTACGCCCCTGACTATAAGTCTCATTGTTATATAGAATTGTACTGGCCTCATGTTTATTGTCAAAATTAAGTCGTATTTCATGCTAAAGCTCAAAACAAAACGTTTTATGGACTTTGAATTAGATCTGTTTATGGTATGGTAATCCGCAGTATATGTCTCATTGTTCGATCTGTCTGTTGAGTTGTACTTAGCATTATCCGTCTCATTGTTCGATCTGTTTATGGAATGGTATTCAACATTTTATGTTTCATTGTTCGATCTGTATATGGCGTGGTACTTCGCATTATATGTATCATTGCTCGATCTGGCTATGGCGTGCAACTTCGCAGTATTTGTCCCATTTTACGATCTGTCTGTGGACTGGTACTCAGCATTATCCGTCTCATTGTTCGATCTGTCTATGGAATGGTACTACGACATTTATACCTAATTGTTATATCTGTTTATAGAATGATACTCCGAATTATATGTCTCATAGTTCGATCTGTATATGGCGTGGTACTTCGCATTATATGTATCATTGTTCAATCTGGCTATGGCGTGGTACTCCGCATTATTGGAAAACAGGAAATGCAGCTTTCACAGAACACAGTCAACCCCAAAAAGCACGCAAAACGACACACAGCAATGGCATTGTTAATAAGGAATAACGGCATATGACGTCACAAACATACAAATTACGAATATTAAAGTCGTCAACTCGAGTACAAGCTCTAGAAAAACGAATACGTTGAGACATATAGACCCCATAAGATGTTGCTCGGGGAACATCCGAATCTAAATTGGGAGTGTTAACATTATCAACATTAAAATCATCTCTCTTGTCATAGATTTGGCAAATTTTTTCACCATTTTCAAAGGAGAGATGTAAATCGAGAAAAGAAGAGTTAGTATCAGAAATATTAGCTTTGTTAAGTTGAAGTTCTTTAGGATATATATTATTAACCACAGTAAAACAGAAAGGGTTGTCAATGTTCAATATGTCATTCAGATACCAATAGGTGTCATTAAAGGCTTCAATAACATCTGCCTTGGTATCTGGTGAAAGACTCAACATGAAATATGTTTCATAACAATATAAAAACAAATCTGCGACAAGGGGTTCACAGTTCGTACCCAAGGTTCGTATACCTTCAATTTGTCTATAAACGGTAGTTCCATACCTGATGAAAATATTATCTTATATAAAAAATAAATGATTCACAAACTTCATAGCAAGTCCACATAGCGTAATTGTCCAAACTGTCGTCAGTAAAAACCGCTTTAATATTGTTACAGGTCAGACAATGTAGTATTTTCCCTAGCAAATGGTTCTTGAATGAGATCAATAAGCTTGTCTTTGATAAGGTTGTATGGTAAATTTGTATATAATATAGTAAAGTTGTATATAATGTGGAAAGGTTGTATAAAAGGGCGTCACCGAATTAGGTAAACCGTTCGTTTGATTTTTTTTAAATGTTGCCATTCATGCCTGGTTTTCAAATTAATGGAGTTATTCTAATGTATTTTGCAATACATACTGGAGAAGGTTATTCTCTTACCCCTTGTTTATATTAGTTAATTAGAACTGTTCATATCGTAACGACAATAGCACAATATAACAAAGCTTTACATAGTGTATAGTGATATATGGATTGAACGGAAGATGTTTTCCATTGCACATTATTTTCTTTTGTAAAATAGTCGTTTGTTATTTCGGTATTTTGCAATAGAACACCATGCATCATGAACTGTGCCAGAACAACTGAGTTCTCAATTCTTTGGAATTGTAAACAAAACTTTCTTTATTTGCACTGTCCCGTTTTATTGGATTGACCATAGGGTAAGTGTGCAGATTGGTGCACCCTAGAACTTGGTTTGAACCCCCAGCGGCCTTTTTTGCCACTGACCGTTCCAAGGCGATAGCCCTATTGTCAACCCTTTCGTGTTCGTGATGTCTTATTTGGCTTTTTATTCATTTTTAAATTTGTTCTTTGTTTCTGTTTGTGGTTGACTGTCGTCCTTGAATGCTGCCTTTCCTGTTCGTTTTTTATATCTATATTTACTACTGGTGGGTTAGGTATCCTTGAGTTTTGAATGCACATACTCCGCGGGTCACATTAGGACATCACAAAAAAATCCACATTAGTGGAAATGAATAAATACATAACTCGGGAAATCAGACAGCTCTGCAGTTGGCGCCGCTATAATCCGGTTTTAGTGACGTATTAAACTATATCACGACATGACACCTTAGTGAATTAACATGAAAAAGAATGTCAATAATTAAAATTATATTTGGAAAATGCACGGCAAATGCTAAGAACTGAATGCTGTATGTTGAATCTATCATGTGTTATCGTTATGTAGATATAACTTTATAGAGATCTTAAAAGCACTGAAATTACATAAACGTCAAGGCAGCATATAGTTCAATATAAGAAAAAGGCTATTATTTACATTGTCTTGTCAATCTAAGGGCTGAAGACAAGGATAATAGCGAGGTTGTGTACACTTAAAATCGATTTAAGCTAACCAGTGGGCCATATTACCTACTGACCTACTGACCGTTCCGAATAGGTATCCATGTCTGTTTTCACCCCTCTTTCTGTTTTGTATTGCCTTTTTCATTGTTTATGGTACAGTGCGGATCGACGGTGCCAGTGTGTGTGGGTGCTGCGCTTTCTATAAGACCATTTTACTCATTGTTCTGTTCTATTAAACTTGTCAATAATGTTAGTCATAGATGATTGTAATATATAGTTCTCACAGGAAATGTATACACCAGGAGGAATGTACGTGCGTACATATAGTCTAAGTCCCCATCGCGATGATGTACCTGTTTCGTTGACGTTTGTTTACCGCGTGCGTATTTCTTTATCGGAAGTTGAATGGCGTCATCGATTTTGTGGTATTTTGTGTAAATATTTAAACGTCACGTCTGTCATATTGAATCCCCAACATTCTCTTCAAACAGTTAGTAAATGCCTTATTTTATGAACTGATATGAAATAAAACCATTATTTTTTATTGGCCATTTATTTTAATATATGGTTTGCTTCAATGTATGCACCCGCTTAAAAATAAAAATATGCAAATTGGAACAATAACATATCATGACTAACTGAGCTCTAAGCTCAGGCTGTATCCGACAATGACGCTGACAGTGATACAGACCAAGTTGCGTTCAAGTAAATAAATGCAGAACGAAAGCAGAACGAACACTGAACGACGGAAAATGAACGCGGAACGATCTATTTTTTAAATTACATTTGCGTTCGTTTCGTTCATTTCGTTTGTTGCGTTCGTTTCAGCGTTTATCAAAAATGAACGATGAATGAATTTTTTAAAACGCTAAACGCTGAAAATGAACGAAACGAACAAAACGAACGCAAATGCATTTCGCTATTTCGGATAACTTCTAATATTATCCTTTTGTGTTTATATTTATAATCTCAATTTAAACGAAAAGAGTTTTTAGTATTTTAATTTAAAGAATTACACTGTGTAAATGGTGTTTTAGAACCGCTGAAAGACGATTACACATTTCTTTTTCTACTGATTCAAAATGGGAAATATTTTATTAACTGTGTAGCTTGAACTTTAAATTATTTAAATGTAAAACTAAAATAATGTTGATAAAAAAACAGCCGGTATATCGTTATATAGTGTTATGTGTTTCACATTTTGATGAAACTAACATAAACCCGGAAGAAAACAGAATAATCATCATGTACACAACCAAATAATGTCAGCAAAATACCCATTATTGAATATGATCACATAAACATGTCATTGACTCGTGATAAAAAACGCGTGGCTTGACATCATGCGTAATTTAAACTTGAGAGATGTTGGTAAACGCTAAACGAACGAACGCAAATGCATTTTCTCGTTTGTGCATTTAAATGCAAATACCCTGTTCTGCATTTAAGTGAAGGCATAGATTAGTTTATAATCCTGGATGCATCCCAGAACGCAACTGATTTACATTTAAAAGAAATTACATTTAAAAAATGAAATTCAAAGGGAATGAAATCGGAATGCAAACGGAGCGCAAACGGAACGCAAACGAAACGGAAATGGAATGCACTTGAACGGGTACTTGAACGCAACTGAGTCTGTACATCTGAATATGAAAACTGTTGTGTTTGCAAAAGTTTAACTAGAAGAGTTGACAAATTGCATATAACTGGTTTCCGTTAAGTGGGCAGTCTCCGTTTCCGAATGATTAACGACATTGCGATGTAAACCTTCGCCTTTCACCGCTTCGGGGTCGAATCCCACTGAGAACTTGACTTGTAAATGAAGAAGTGTCGATTCTTACGGATGGCGGGAGGTGTACAGTATTGGTTCTACCTACGAAAAGTGGGTGGTCTGCCTCCACCACAAAACGATTCGACCGTCATATATAATCTCACATGTGTTGAAAATGACGTAAGTCAAGTCAAGAAATTTTATTTCATAATTTAGGCCACCGGCCCATCATAAGAAACAAATTGAATAACATAATAAAATTATTATACATTACACGGATGCAGATACATCAATAGAACATGTTTATAATAATTTCAGATTACAAATATAAACTGTATAAATACTGATAAAGGTGATCCTTTGGGAGCAACAAACACAATTAAGAGAATAAAGCAGCAGACTCGGTTTTATTGAGTCTGTTCATGAGAAGTAATGAAATAAGCAACACCTCTCACGCCCCCTAGCACCGGCTTAAGCGGTATTCTACTTCAAAGCCACCTATACTGGGCTCGTTGTATAAACACATTAAGTAGGAATTTTACGTTTTGTCTCTATCTAATATCTAATATCTACTTAACATTCTTCATGTAAACTTGATTTAATTCAAGAAATTGTTTTCGATAATCAGCTGTTTGTTTGATCTATATATAAATTTTGCAATGGGCAAGATATCTTTAGTATTTGTACATGACATAAGTTGATAAAACATTTTCAAAGATCTGTCAACCAGCCAATGTGCTCAAAATAGACTTCGATATTCCTCATATTCTCTACACTCTATTATAAAGTGAAATTTATCTTCCATTACTGATATATTTCTAGCATACCATTAAGGACATCAAACACCATACAAACCAACAAAGAAATTGTTAAGTGGGAAAACACTGTCACATGGAAGCATGTTGGCGCTGGAATCTTGCAATTTAGTGTAGCAAGGAGGGGTTATAAGGAGACAGGAACATCATTTGTCCTTATCATAAATAAAAAAAATGTCTTAATTCGTTAAAATGTACAGAAGATGCGACTCAGTTTTATCGTTATCAAACGTGTCGAAAGTGTATATTGTTGACTAACCCTGTACTTTAGAAAGTCACCGAAACAGGTCATCTTTTTACAACTACTGCATTAAAACATGGAGCATAAATACAGGGTTGTTTGGAATATGTTTATACGACGTACAAGGGACAGAATTGATGTAAAAGTCAGTAATGAAAATATATTAATTATTTGATATATTTTATATGGACGGTACTCGTTACCCTTAACGTCACCGAAACAGGGACTTAGCCGATACCAATGGTCAGACCAGACTCCCAAAATAAATGCTGAAAAGGAGATCCCTTGGAAGCAACAAACATAACCCAAAACAATAAAGTAGCAGACTCGATTTTATTGAGTCTTTTATTGAGTCTTTTCAGGAGAGGTAATGCTAGAAGATACATCTTGCACACCCACTAGTTCCGGATTATGCGGTACTCAACTTCAAAGCCACATTTATTGGATTCGTTGATCAAAAAGAACCGGTAAAGATAACGCTATTGATTCCCAGCACGGGGAAACATTTTACAGCTGTCACACTGCACTAAACGAACGCTAGTGTAAATGTTAACAAATCGTGATTAGGGAGATCATGTGCAAGCAAAAAATGTGATATTGATATGGTTCTTTTTCAAAAAATGATCAGCTTGACATGATGTTGGTCCTTGTCGAAAAACATTTTGATTCGATGGTAAACATGGCTGCCAGGGCCATCTTTGTTTACACACAGTTATATAGTAAAATCCTGTTGCGACTACTCATCTGAAACTACTTGATGGGTTTTCATGAAATTTAAAAGAATGTTGCCCATAATGTCTAGTTGATTCTAGCAAAAAATCACTTGGTGGTGTGAAATCCAAGATGTCCGCCAAAGTTGAAAATCGACTAAAACAAATGTAGTTGGTCCTAACTAAAATTCATTTCGATTCTATGTCAAACATGGTCGCCAGTGGCCATCAGTTTATACATATAGTTATATAGGAAAAACTGGCGACTACTCCTTTCAAACTACTTGATGGATGGATATTCATTAAACTTTACAATAATGTTGCTCTAGATGTCGAGTTGGTCCTAAGTAAATTCAAGATGGCCGTCACAGCTAAAAATAGAAACCCGTAAGTGGTATTGATTTGGAACATTATTAGAACGACATACACCAAATAAAACACTACTTGATAAAGTCTATACTCAACTGCTAAGAGAAACTATATCATTTTCTAACTGTGCAGCATCCTTTCGTCAGAGCATGGTTCGTTTGAATTATGTCATTTGCAATGAAGTAGTATGCAAACGTGCAAGGGAACGCAATCTTAGATTAATGCTGATTTGTTTTTCTGGTTTCGTTTCTATTATTGAAATGAGTAGTTCCAAATGGGCATTAAAGAAACCATATCTTGGCATTTTGCAAATCCCAATGATATATCACAGCTATCGTGCAATTTCGCTGACATATTAAAGTAATTACGTCTTTAAGTTATTTATATTATCTCGTGGAATAATTAAAGAATGTCATTTTCGCTATTGTCATCCGTTGTTGTTTACGATAAGTATTTTAGAGTACACTTTATCCGATTTTGCTTGTGAACGTTATTTTACCACAATTCAACTTATTCCAGTATTCTAAAAGTTTAAATTTTCTGTGAAAAACACGCAGCATTCAAGAAACATTTACGTTTGTTATGTTAATCTTCAATAAATCTTCTATAACAGGAAGTAGTGTTAAAACGTCATAATGTTACTCGTTTTATGGTTCTATATTTCTCAGTAGTTTTATTTGAAAGTATCATATGTACGGTAAGCTGTTACTATAAACTGCACATAAAGTAGTAAAACTATAACGCGATACACGCCTCATTCATTATACTTTGAACACATAATACACATGTATATCTGGGCTATTATTGTTTATTTCTGTGCTTGAGTTTGATTTTCCGTTGTCCTTGAATGCTACATTTCCTGTTCAACCTTTATATCTAACATTATATTATTTCTTGAAAATTACATAATTTTATATTGAATAATCGGAATAATAATGAAAAAAACACATTATGTTATATTATGTTATATTAACTCATTAATCGCAAGCTGTTGCATTTATATTGGCTACATTTATTGAGGAATTAAGAAAGCACACCGGAGATACAGTCATTGGTAAAATTAATATGCTTTACCAACATATTGTAAAAATATAAACACACCCACAAGTGTAAGACTAAATTCCTTAATATATTATGCATATGAACCGAACCCACGACGCTCTCTCCATTCGTCGTAAAGAACCAACAAATCAGTCACGTATTGGTTAAATTATCTTGAATGTTTTCGTCCTTGAATGCTGCTTTTCCAGTTCGATTAATATATCTATATCGACGTTTGATTTTTGACTGCATGATGTGGACGCTTATTATGACGTATACCTATAGCCCAAAAGGACTGTGACGTTTGATGTTTGTCTGCAGTCTTGTCTTGCCTTGCCCTTTATGTTTTTTTCTCTTGTTGCTCTGGCTTCTGTCAAGTCAGTGAGTACCTCATTCGTGGTTATCTATGCTTTCTAGGCTGTTGCATTTTGTATTTATATAAGTATTTTCTTGATTTACATCTCTCTATTGAAAATGTGAAATAATTAGTAAAATCTATGACAAGAGAGATGATTTTAATTTTGATAATTATTGTAATTTATCCCCATTTAGGTGGGGATGTTCCATGGGTATGTTCCCCGAGCAATTTATTATGGGGTCTATGTGTCTCAACTTATTCGCTTTTCTAGATGTTGGACTCGAGTTGAGGACTTTTAATATTCGTAATCATTGTATAACTAAAAAGCTACTCCATCAGCGTTACCGTTGCCGTAAACTTCGTAAAAACTTTGCAAAATGTTATTATCATAAAAAGATTGCTGACAAGCATCAAACGTCACCGTCCTTTTGGGCTATCACAACCTGACTTCTATGGTGACGTGATTTATAAACTTCGTAAGATTCTTGGACATGATCACTTTCATACTATCTATGTTAAACTTGTTAAAAAGTTTATCAAAAGAGGTTATGACCTTATCATTTTGCAACGTACTGCATGCTTGGTGGTGGACCCTTTTATATTTTGCCACTAGGCTTTCCTGTTTAATTGTACGATGACCGGAAAGGCTGTTGACCCTATGATGACGCCTACCTAAAGCCCATTGGGACTGTGGCGTTTGATGTTTGTCTATGATCTTTCTTGTCGTGGCCTTAATGATTTATTCTCTTGTTGCTCTGGCTTCTGCCAAGTCACTGAGTACCTTCATTGTGGCTTTCTAGGCTATTGTTTTTTTTTTATTATATTTACACGAGCATGTTTGTGTTTTACTCATATTGCCTATTGATGCTGCCTTGTTGGTTAGAGATTAGATCATGGCGTAGATTTCTTTATTTACACTGTCCTGTTTTAATGGGATTACAGTAGGGTAAGTGTGAGGTTTGGTGCATCCTAGAACCGGTTTAAACCCCCAATGGCCTACTTTGCCACTGAACGTTCCAAGGCGGTAGCCCTATTGTCAACCCTTTTGTGTGTGTGATGTCGTTTGCATTTATTATTGCTTTTGCCTTCTTGTTTGTCTGTTTGCGTGTTGGTCCACCGCCAAGCATGCCTTACGTTGCAAAATGATAGGGTCATAACCTCTTTTGATAAACTTTATAACAAGTTTAACAAAGATAGTATGAAAGTAAGTTGAGAGTTACACAGACTACATACCCTATCTTTAATGAGACATACAAATTGAAGAACATGTTCATGAGGACCCATGAACACTATTATCATTTGATCTTAAAGTTAGCTCAGCTGAATATTTTTTTATAAAATTGCCTAATAGTATAAAAATAATCAAGGCATTTTAAGGATTTAACATACGTGACCGTCCATCTTGCTATGTTCCATACTTATTCAGAAACAAATGGTATGTTTTACTACACTAATCATATAGGGTGATCTTCTCTTTCACTAATTAGTTGTAATCCAATAAAAGTATCAGAGTTATCTCCCATTTAGTTAAAACAGCTTATTTCATAATTAAAAATACTAATATGATAAAAAACATGGTTAAACATAACGAAATAACAGTTCTGGGTTTTAAGTCATAAAAACGCAAAATCAATAGATACTCACATTGTAATTATAATGCAATAACGAACCAAAGTTTTGAAAAATGAAATTACCCCGCTTTTCATTCAAAAATGAGCGAAATTATAATATTTATAAAGCAGGTATATAAACACATTTTTTTTTCTTCGCAGATATCGTTTCAAACACAGTACCCTCCATATATCTGCTAATTATGTTTATTTTATTGTAAATGACCTCTGCCATCAGTAGCCCAAAATACGCAAATGAATTTACATGCTAAACTAATTTTTATCAGCATGCTTTAAGACAAAAGGATTTATAGATAGTAGTTCTACTGACTAAACTACACGTTACACTTTAATAAACATGAATTATTATTTGAACACATTAATCAAAGGCAGAAGTATTTCATGAACATTTAGACGAGTATATAAATAACAAGTGGTCACCCTTACGTTGAAAACTGGATTGCAGTTCTAGTATGCAGCATATAATTATGTAAATGTTACTATTGATATATTTAATAGATGGCATTGTATAAATACATATATATATGTAGACATGCATTACAATTGTAATACTTATGGCTATGTTTTGAAAGAGGCTGGTTTAATTTAAATAATGTTAAATATTCATGGAATCTATAATTATATAGGATTGCTAATTGTGTATGTACTCTTGATTTATTTGGTGGTAGTACTGGGTTCGGGAAATATGTTTAGATATGCTTATATGAACACTTATTTGTTCCTTTTGTCATGAAAAGAAAATGTATAAATATGATGGTTTTCGGTCTTCTGTAATGCAGTATACATGAAACTGTAACAAATATCATGTAACATTCGTAACATAATAGGCTGATTAAACCGGAGATTGATTTCTAATCACTGACCTTTGTCTTTACAAAGATATATTCCTTATGTTTATGTTTATCTCTGTTCTTCCATGTATTGTATTAACCAATTAATTTGAAGAATAAATTGTTTTGTACTATTGTAATGTTTGTGTATTTGTTGTTTGAATTTATTTCGTTACAAACATGTTCAAAAAATGGGTGTTATTGTATTTTTATACTTACATGCTTTGAATTATATTCACATTGGTCTATTGTCGGTGTCATACAACATAAAAGAATCAAAAGAGTATCATTTTGTTTGTTTTAAGAAAGCTTTCCGGATCAATACAATTGGTGTGTAAAAATAAGTATAAAAGTCGAAAAGGAAATGTAGCTTCCGCAGAACACAGTACACCCAAATCTACGCAAAACGACAAACAGGAATGGCAATGTTAATAAGGAATAAATGCATATGAGGTCACAAACACAAAAAGGTTGACAATAGGGGTTGGCAAAAAAAGGTCGCTGCGGGGTTAAATCCAGGTTCTAGGGTTCACCAAACCTCACACACACCCTAATGTCATCCCAATAAAACGGGACAGTGCAAATAAAGAAATCCCCGCCATGAACTATTCTCTAACCAGTAAGGCAGCATTACTAGGCAATATAGTGAAACACAAAGATGCTGGTGTATATATAAATACGAAAAACGACAATAGACTAGAAAGCCAAAGAGAAGGTACTCAATGACTTGGCAGAAGCCACAGCAACAAGAGAATAAACCATTGAGGGCACGGCAAGACAAGATTGCAGACAAACATCAAACGTCACCGTCCTTTTGGGCTTTAGGTAGACATCATTATAGGGTCCACAGACTGTCCGGTCATCACACAATTAAAGCGAAAATCATAGCGGCGAACTGTAATTGGGTCCACTACCGAGCATGCAGGGCGTTGCAAAATAATAGGGTCATAACATCTTTTGATTAACAAGTTTAACAAAGATAGCATGCAAGTGATCATGACAAAGATGTTGCGAAGTGTGTAAATAGCGTCACCATAGAAGTTAGGTTCTGATAGTCCTTGTCGCAGAAGAGTACTTAAATTACCTTTATATTTGGAAAGAAGATCAGGGTTACCACTGACCGTTCCAAGGCGGTCGCCCTATTGTCAACCTTTTTGTGTTTGTGATGTCGATTGCATTTGTTATTACTTTTGCCTTTTTGTTTGCGTGTTTGTTTCTGTGTTTTGTGGCTGACTGTCCTCCTTGAATGCTACTTCCCTTGTCCGATCATTTTATATTTGTTTACGATATTACAAATTCGGAAAGGGTTTACGAAGTTTACGGTAACGGTAGCCCTGGTGTAGTAGCTTTTTAGTTATACAAAGATTACGAATATTAAAGTCCTAAACTCGTGTGCAAATTCTTGAAAAACGAATAAGTTGAGACACATAGACTCCATAAGATGTTGCTCCTGGAACGTCCCCATCTGACTGGGGATAATTAACAATATACAAATTAAAATGATCTCTCTTGCCATAGATTTTGCTAATTATTTCACCATTTGCAATAGAGAGATGAAAACCGAGAAAAGAAGCGTCAGTATCAGAAAAATTAGCTTTGTTAAGTTGAAGTTCTTTATTATTAACCCTAGTAGAACATAAAGGGTTTTCAATGTTCAATATGTCATCCAGATACCGAGGGTTGTCATTAAACGCTGCAGTAACATATGCCTGGGTATCTGGTGAAAGACTCGACAAGAAATCTTCGACATGGTATCTGCGACAAGGGGTGCACAGTTCGTCTATAGACGATAGTTCCATACCCGACGAAAATATTATCTAATAGAAAAATATGTTATTCAAAAACTACATGGCAAGTCCACATTGTGTGTAACAGTTCAAACTGCTGTTAGTAAAAATATTTAATATTGTTACAGGCCAAAAATGTAGTATTTTCCCTAGCAACAGGTTTTTTAATGAAAGCAATGAGCTTGTCTTTGATAAGGTTTTGTGGTAAAGTGGTATATAATGTACATGATGTAGAAAAAACATAAGTTATTATAGATGAAGCTTGGCGTTTATTGCAAATGTTATCAGAACGTCGCCTGAACTTTTAATAGACCAAAATAAATTAATACCAGAGTTTTCATTTAAGCTTTTGCATACTATTGTTCAACGTGATCTTTAACGGCAGTAAGACACGATGTTAAAAGTTTGGAGATATTTGTAGTAATGCAAGAGCTAGAACTGGAAATAAAACGGGCTTTATATGGTTGTCTGTGTAATTTATGAATCAAGTACATCGTTGGATGTCTGTTTTGCTTTTCGTCTATTCCAGCCTGAAAAATATGTCACTGAGTGATATGCGTCGGAACAACATTATCGTCAGTTGATTGCACTGGAGTATACAAATTAATACTCCCAAGTTCCTGGGATAAAACATTGACGTAATGGAGGCGTCAAAAACCAATTATATTATTAGCTGCTCTAAAACAAACTTAGTATGAAATTCCTGGATTCACGATACTAATTACGAAGTGAAAACGGAGACCTAGGGGAATTAGGCAGGGGTTAGCCGTATAGAACAGAACAGAACAGAACAAATATTTTATTATATACAATCTCAGGTGACATGGGTTACAACAAGAATATTATTTTTCCAAGAAGAAAGGAGTTAGGGTCTGCATGTTCTCTACGACACCATTTAATACTAAAATCCTCAATGGATTGGGCGATCTGATCACGACTGGCATTACAATCTATCACAGGCGGCCATCTATACTTCGGACCTTTAGACGTATGTTACACAGAAAAAAAACATACTATATTAAGCGACTTGCATTATGACAAATGTCATAGTTAACTTGAAACGACAATCAATTAGGTGTGCCTCATATAGTGTACGTGGTGTAAAGATACAAATATCTCTTAAATTGTGAATTCTCCTTCGCTTCGCTCTTTGCTTCGTTTTACTGAGAAACATCGAGAAGTGGTGTCACAAGTGCACCGTTTTGGAACGAAGAAATGACACACAAATCGACGAGAGTATCATTATAGACCAGTTAGACCGTGAGCCATACACTTTTTTGTTACCATCTCAAGGGACAAATTCTTACTAGTACCATGTTATTGAGTACCTTGTAGAGAAACAAAAAATCCATGATAGCAGTGTGAACAGGGTAGCTGATTCCTGTTATTAGAGTTATCTCCCCCTTTTAAGCAAAACTCTTGTTTCTTTAAAAAATCGATTTCGCTGAAACTAGAAGAGCCACAGGTCTAATATTTTGCATGTATTATACATTTAGGGTCCTCTACCAAGTATTTATAACATGGTGACCCCAGGGTCAAATATGGCCCAGTCCCAGGGGTAACATTTTTTCATACAGTTATATAGGAAATCTTTAAAAAATAAATTATTTTCTCTAAAACTGTAAGAGCTAGAGGTCCCATATTATGCATGAAGCATAAGCTTATGGTCCACTAGCAAGTATGTTAAAATGTTGACCCTGTGGTCATATCTGGCTCCGCCCCAGGGGTCATATATTTACATAGAGTCATATAGAAACATCTTTAAAATCTCTTCTTTAAAAAAAAACAAGAGCCAGAGTCTACTATTTTGCATATTGTACAAGC